>JAEQBH010009772.1:0-102551 GCA_016808115.1 Tetrastigma voinierianum
AATGGGCCCCGAATGGCAAACACTTGCTGAAGGCAGCGAGGTTCTCTGAGCAATTCGAGTAAACCCGAGAAGAGATGAGAATGAGCACGTTACGCGATCCACGTTGAAAGTAGGAAGAAATTGGAATCACAAGTACAACCCCACTTTCGTGAAGCGGTTAGAAGCGAGGATGTCCTGCGGCCCGAGCAGAAGATGATGCGAGTCGAAAAACGATCCGCGGGAGAAGCTTGATCGGCGAGACCTCTAGTAGAAGCAAAGAGCCCGACATACTAGTCCCTTACACAGCGTCTCGAAACCTCGCGGACAAAGCAATTCCAGTTGATGTTTTCAAAAAAATTTGCATATAAACATCCCATTTCGCGTGCCCTAGAGCAAATGCCCAGTTATGTAAAGTTCATGAAAGACATTTTGTCTCAGAAGAGAAGATTAGCAGACTTCGAGACGGTAAACTTAACCGAAGAATGCAGTGCCATCCTTCAGAGGAAGCTACCGCAGAAGCTCAAAGACCCAGGCAGTTTCACTATCCCGTGCACAATTGGAAATGCTATTTTTGAAGGAAATATTTATGTGATTTGGGTGCCCACGACATTAATCTTATACCCTTATCCATCTTTAAGCGTTTGGGATTAGGAGAAGCCCGTCAGGCCTACAGTCCTCACGCAACTTGCGAACGGATCTTTTGAAACGCGAGGAGGGATAGAAGATGTCTTAGTAAAGATTAGACAAGTTTATGTTTCAGAAACGATTTCATAGTTTTAGACATGGAAGAAGATAAAAATCACCTCACCCAGATTATCTTAGGAAGACCTTTTCTACAACAGCGCGAGCTGATGATTGATGTCACTGAGCGACCCGAAACTTAAATCACAAAGAAGAAGAAGTAAAATTCAATGTATTAGAGGGCGTGAGACACCGCCAGTGGTAATCGTGCTTAATGGTTGATATAGTAGAATTTATAGTGTCTAGCGAGTGGTCTCAACGACCCTTTGGAGACCTAGTAAGCTGACGCATACGAGAACTGACGACGGCGGAAGAGTCGTTAAGTGGATGGATTCTTTTGGAGCGCGATAGAGGAAATACTTGAATCGTAGGCGAAGGGGGCTAAGCATTTAGGTTCCATCGATTGAATGACCACCCGGTGGAACAAAACCTACTGCCTAGCCATTTGGAGAGTATGCATGCACAGGGAGTAGAATCTCACATTTGCAGTAATTATATCATCATCCTGTGAAATGGAAGAGAAGTTATTGAGGGGTTCTTCGCGATCACAAACAAGCACTCGGATGGTCTACAGGCGGCCTAAAGGGATCGCCCTTCTATGTGTATACCGCAGTATTTTATTAGAAGATGGTCCGCAGCCCTCTCAGTGGAAGCGCGAGAGGAGGAATTTGAGATCAGAAATGATGAAAGAAGGTAGTTCGGAAAAGTTCTAAAATGGCTAGATCTTGGGTGATTTACCGAATTTCCAGACAGTGCATGGGTAAGCCATGATGAGTGAGTACCAAAGAAAGGGGATAAGCCCCATTTATCAAGAGGCTGAAAACAATATCTTCACGCCATCTGGAACGCGTTGGCCGGGTGGAGAATTTGTATTGACTATAGAAAAGGCCCGAACAAGGCCACTTTCGGAAGATCAACTTTCCTCTGCCCGTTTCGAATCGGATGCTCGATCGATTAATGAGATATGAATATTATTGCTTTTGGATGGATATTCGAGTTCTGACCGAATCGTAATAGCGCTGAAGATCGAGGAGAAGACAGCATTCCTTGTCCCCTGGTACATTAAGCTTTCACGTGGATGCCACGAACATACCAATCTTTCGGGTACTTTCGGAGATGCATGATGGCCATATTCTCGACATGGTAGAAAAGAGCGATTGAGATTTTCATGGGCGATTTCGATAATGGGAAATTCATTTGTGATTATCTATGGGGTGAGAAACATGCACCTTGAAGATGTGAAGAACGTTTAGTACTGATTGGGAGAAGTGCCATTTCATGAGTAAGTGTGTTCTTGGACATCGGATCTGCAAGAGGGATAGGAGTAGATAGGCGAAGATTGAGCAATTGAGAAGTTACCTCACCTTAATACGTGAAAGGGATCAGAAGTTTTCTAGAGGCGAGTCTTGGATTACGAGGCGAGTTTATCGAGATTTCGCGGATTGCGAAACCATTTGTCTAATTTGCCAGTCGGGGGGATCGTGAATTTGACTCCCGATGCGTACATGCTTCTTTGTATTGAAAGATAAAGTTAGTCTCGACTCACTATTGTTGTAGCGCAGTTGGTCTTTTCCATTTGGTGATGTGATCACGGCGACTATGCGATTGGGGCGTGTGGCGAAAGCGAGAAAAAAAATCTTTCGGGTGATTTATTATGCAAGCGGGACTTTGAATGGCGCTCAATTGAATTATGCCACTGCGAAGAACTATTGGCCATTGTCTTTCTTTCGATAAATTAGAATACATGTTGATTGGCAACAAAATTAAGTGGTGCGCAGCGATCATTGACTATTAGAGTACTTGATGTTGAAGGCGCAAAACCAGTTGATTCGGTGGGTCCTTATTGCGGGAGTTCGTAGAAATCAGGGCAGAAGAACCTTGAAAATTTAGTAGCGAACCACCTTTCGCGGCCGGAAGGGCGGAGATGATATTAATTGAATGGCGAATTTCAGAGACGGCTTTTCTTTGGTATTGAGAATGAAGAGCGGTTCACGGTTTTGGAGACTATGTGAACTATTTGGTAGCGAGTGATTCCCGAGTTTAATTATCGAGGAAGAAGAAGAGGTTTTGTACACCTTAAACACTACTATTGGGAAGAGCGATTCTCAGTTCTTTGTCGCGTCGAGGTGATAAGGAGATGTGTGCCAGAAGATGAAATGCATAGTATTGCGAACCATTTGCCACACTTTCTACTTGTGTGGTGGACACTTTGGTGTGACAGCTGACGAGTTCTCTGAGTCGGGTTTTATTGGCCTTCCTATTTAAAGATGCTCACTAGTCGTTTCCACTTGCGACAAATGTGTGAGTGGGGGAACATCTCTAGAAAGGGCTGAGCCACCCATGCATCCGTCTTGGAGGTAGAGTTGTTTGATTTATATGGGGGATCGATTTCATGGGACCATTTCTGCATCGTCCTGACAACTTGTACATTTGTTGCGATAGATTATGTCTCAAAGTGGGTGGAAGCGATTCCTACACACTTGATGATGCTAAGGTGGTGGCTCGATTCTGTGACAATATATTCGCGGCGCTTTGGAACTCCTCGAGCTTTAATCACGGATAATGGTACCCGTTTACGCAATAAGATGTCGATAAGGTGTTGCAAAGAAAGTATGGGTACGCCATAAATACATCTCTACTTATATCACCCCAAACTTATGGTGATATGCACAAGCAATGTAAATGAAATACTGGCATCAATATGAAATAAAACATCCAATCAATATAAGTGGGAGATTTATACAAATATGTCTTTATTCACATCTAAACCCTAAGAAAACTAATTAAAAAACATAAGTGGAAAAGTAAATACAACCATCGAAAGAAAAGAAAAAACGGAAAAGGAAGAGAAAACAAATTTGGCGTTGAAGCTCCCTTTTTCTCCTCCATTATCTTCTTCTTCCTCAAGTGAATTTGTTTCACTCTTCCCGAGAGACAAACCTGAAATCTCTCCAGAACAAATACAGGTGTTTCCACCCAAAGGAGCTTGTTCTCCCTCAAAACGACCAAAAATGGAATTTTTCCAAAAACTTGATAGGCGTTTTGTGATGTATATATAAAATTATTGAAAAATATAAAAAAGAGCGCCTGTGCACAAGTATCGCTTGTCAAGTAATAAAGTGTCTTAAATACGGATATCGATCCACGGGAAAATGGGGATGCTAAGTGACAAAATTATAATACTTCTCTAATATCAAACTAACAATTGTGATAGTAAAACAAAATTTAAACTAAACTAATGAAATTTCTAAATCCTAACTAATGAGTTAAGCAACTAAGAAACCAAGAGATTATAAATTCCTAGGGTACTTGGGTGCGATCGGATAATCCTCTTAGATCTAAGTCAATTCTACTCATTGTTTTGTGAAAATGCTTTCCAAGGCGACTCTTGTCTAATTTAATTCTAAGCTCTCTCAAAGGTCGAATAACCTACCAACTAACACTAGATCTTTTGCCCTCGGCTCCAACCCCAAGCATTAGAGATGCTTTAAGATCCAAAGTCTCACACGCCTCTAATTAAATAATTTCTACACTACAGGCTAATTAGGTTTATTCATCTATGTCTAGATTCTTTACTCCTTCTCGAGGATCTTGCAAAGAACCCTCACCACATTGAGATTAGTAGAAATCGATATGTAAATAGAACAGTATGAATCGATAGAGGTGCATTCTGAAACAATAGAAAGCAGACATTAACAAATAGATACTTAAAACTCATGTTCCAAATCACCATGACCCAAAAGAAAACCTGATCTATGATTTAAAAGCATGATGGGGTTTGATGCATCATAAGCTTAGGATAAAACATGAGAAAAGAGGAAGAAAGCGCATAATGATCAAATGATGGTGAGATGCCACAGTTTTCTTTACAAATCTCATGATCTTCTCCCAAATCTTCAAGAATGGCTCCCGACTCTCCTTGGTCCCCAGAAGTGGACAAAGTCCCTTTTCGAGGCCACTGGCTAGCCTCATATTGCGTCTCTTTTCGGGTTGAACCAAAAACCGCTCCGTTATGAGCTCAAAATGGGCTAAAAATCCACCCAGAAACCCGACCGAGCGTCAAGCGTCGTGCAATAACGTCGCGACGTCGTTTACCGCGACTCTACGCAACGTCGCGACGTCGTTTCTCACGTCGCGACGTTCTTTGCGATTCCCTGTTTTGCTCCAACCGTGAATTATAACTTTTCCTCTGAACTCGGAGTTGGTGTTCTTGGTACGTTGGAAACTCTTGAGTGTGAAATCGAAATGCGTATATGGCTTGATCACGATATGAGCTCATATGATGTCGAAAAATTAATACAGTAGCCTCATGCTGAAGGTGCGCTGAAATATTTCTTGATTTTCTTCAAGTTTTGGAACGTAACTTCTTTGTTCAAACTCAATTTTGGTGTTCTTGGTACATCCCTGAAAGCTCTTGAAGTGTAGAATCCATACATATGGCTTGATGCAATAGGAGCTCATATGATGCATCGAAAATGTCAAATTCCAGTAGCCTCTCACCATTGCTTTGGCAGTTTTCCATAATTTTGCACAATTCCACCAAATGGATATGACCTGATCATAGGAAGTGAGCTTTTAAATTGGAGCACTTATTTAACATAAAAACACAAAAAAAAACGCCTTTAAAGCATAGGGATAAAATGAGTATTTAAGATACTCATCAAGTAACGTGAGGGCAAATGCGGACTCAGCGTCACGGTCGGCACGATGAACAAGGATCGATCTCAAATCTTGGGGTATTGGGGCTGGCTGCGGATCTTGATGCTGGACTTAGGTAGCGTCCCAGGCGTGGGTATGGGTAAGAGCATCAAGGGTGATCGTGGGGTGGGAGTTTCATAGAGGAAGCAGGGTAAGACATGCAGGACTACCGAACAGACGATTAATAACTTGGCCAGGTGCCGTCATTCTTGAATTGAAAATTCTGCCAAACCTTAGGTTCGACATGGTGGGCGGTCTGGATCTCGGTCAGGTGATGGTGAAGCCCAGCCAGAGAAGTGTCATCTTGCGTCTTGTTAGTAGGGAGGGTGGTGGCTAACCAATAGTATCTGTAGTATATTTCAAAATAGTTTACATTGTTCTGTGGGTTTGTGAGATCTTGTTGATATATTATTTAACTTTGTTAGATAATTGATTAAAATCGATCAGTATTTCTTATTGATGATTTCGGGTATCTTCATTTGCTTATTTATCTGATTTCTCTTTGTTTTAATTCTGTTCCCATAACAATTTTTCGGTTGCAGTTGTTTCGATTGGAGTGCAAGTAATCAAGGGAAACAAATGTTGGAAGGAAGTGGCTTTAACAACTAGCATCGATTTCGTCAGCCCCAGGTAAACAATCCCGTAGAAAATTATTCGCTTAATTGGTGTATTTGTTATCGGATTGATTACAAAAAGTTAAAAAGTATATGGTGAGGCTTGAGGATTGATTACAATCCTGAACTTGTATAGGCTCGGGATTGAGGCAGAGCTGGTTAAGCTCGAGCTGGTTCCCACCATATGAAGCGAGGCGCAATGAGCTCGAGCCCGAGCTTTTTTTTTTTTTTTTAATCAGCGGCAGAGGCACGATTTTAGGCTCGTTGGCTCGGCTCGAACAAGGCCTCATAAATTAAACAAGCCTAGCTGAAATGTTTAAAAACAAGCTCGGCTGACAGATTACGAGGCCTAATTTGGGTTTTATCTCATTTGCTACATTTCTTTTTATAATCTGTTTCTTATTTCATAACCTTCATTCTATTCATTTCCATCTAATTATAACATATGCAAATGTATATATTGATATAATGATTTAAAGCAAATTATAAATTCCTTTCAAAAAAGTAAATTACAGATTAAATTTTATACTAATATTGTTTTAACTTCTATTTGTACAAATTAAAAGAAGTGATAAAGCTAATTGGTGGCACATTAAATATATAGAATTATAAAATACAAAATAAATAAGGATTAAGATCTCTAGGAAATATTTAAGAATCCAATGGGAGTGGGAAGACTGTATTGAAAGAATATGACAAGCCAAGTTGCCAGCAAATCTCAAATCATTTTGGGCTCTTTGAATTCTCTCACTATGGCCACCATTTATTTAACCATTGCTTTTTCATTTTTGAAGTACAACTTTAAAACCAACTTGATTTAAAGGTGAAACATACAACCACAAAAATAATAAATTTAAAATATTTGAAATAATAATATCTTCTTATTCCTATACTTCTATTTAACTAATTTTTTAAAAATCGACATTTCCTTAAGGTTATATTTGTTTTTCGCAATTTACTTGTGTGATTATTGTTGTTTCGATTACGATGTTATTTGTGTCGTGATGTCTGACGATTATTTTATATAGACTGATTACGGATAAAATGAGAAGTTTATTAGACAAAATCGAATCAGTGGTGATAATATATTTAAGTCATAAATATTGATCGTAATAATAATATCGAATGTGTAAGCTTCGATTATCAGTATGAAACTTACTTTATTAAATTATATTTATTAATACGAATATATTTCATTAATTTATAATTTTTTAATAATTTTGATTTTATATTTTTTATTGATATATTAATGGTTTAAATCGATAAAATTATATTTGTTAAAAAATTAACATTTCTATCAGGAATTAAACAATATATATAATAAAGTAATTGGGGTTTCTTAAAGATTAGTAATTTATTTCCAATATGGGGTGGATTTTGGCTCTATTATTTAGGTTGGCTTCAGGCTAACTTCCATTCCCACATGGCACGAAGCAATAATTTTTCGGTTCACGGGAAAGCAGTCTCTGAGTGTGACTTCTGAAATCCAAATGGATTAAAATATTCAAAATTATGTAAATACTAATAATTTAAATTTTATGAAAACATCAATAAATATTGGATGAAAGTTTTAAAAAAAATTAAATGAAAAGGGAAATAGATCAAATTTCTTAAAAAATAATATAAATTGGAATTTAAGAAATGATACACATATCAAAGTTCTTTTTGTTTTTTTTGAAAGAATATTAAAGTTATTTTACTAAGCAGTAATATAATATATATTACAAATGTATACAATACTGATTTCAAGTAAACATTTATTAGTAAAAAAATATAAACATTTTATTTTTAGTAAATATAGACAGCTTATACACATTGTAGTGACTATTAACATTCATGTAAAATTCATATGGTTTTATGAGATTCAAGGTTAGACATAGTGAGTATCACGATACGACACTTTTAAAATATTGATTGTATTTACTAACATATTTTAATCATTTATTAATGTGATGTGTATTTAGTCCCTACAACTTTGAGAAAAGATTCCTAAAACTGCGAAATTTAAACAAAATTCCCAAAATTATAAAATTTTGAAATGTTCTTAGACAATTTGATAATGACAGCATTACTTATTAAATGAGATAAAATAAAAGTATTTCTAGTACAGTTGATTGAGCTTTAAAACTAAGTTTACTTGTAAAAAATACTTGAATTGTCAAAAATAAATAAATTGAAATTAATTTCAATTATATAAAAAAGATAATGATATATATATATATAACAATTTGCTTTTCTTTTTTTTTTTTTAAATTTTACTTCCATGGTTTCCATGCATCCAAGAAGGTCCGTAAGTGATACTAATTGAAGCATGCATTCCAAAGAAATCACCTACCCTATATTTTGTTCCAAAACAAACTTAAATAAATAAATAAAAGAGCTTTGCTATTATTTTTTTGGTAATGCATAATATATATATATATATATATATATATATATATATATATATATATATATATATATATATATATATATATATACTCTATATATCGTCTAAAAACATTGTCTAGATTTTTAAAAATTACTAATCACCTACCCTATATTTTGTTTCCAAAACAAACTTAAATAAATAAATAAAAGAGCTTTATATTATTTTGGTAATGCATAATATATATATATATATATATATATATATATATATATATATATATATATATATATATATATATATATATATATTAATCAAAAACATAAGTTGAGAGATACAAGAGAGAGGAGGAGGAGGGAGGTTTCCCTGGGTGCTTGCTCAGCTACCAAGATATGTGGCCAACACCCATAATAATAATTACTTCAAAATCAGCCATTACTAATACTACTACACAAAGTTTCCATGACACAGTTTCTAGGAACTACCATGGGGAAAAAAATAACTCCCAGAAAACTCAGAGACCTATAATTCTCTCCTTTGTCATGTAGCAGTGAAAAAAATAGCTTCAGTGTGCTTCTACTCCGCCCAGGAGCTTCGTTTCTATCTCGTATTCCTGGTACCCAGGACCCAAAACAAAAAGAAAGGTTAAGTACCTGCATACCTTGGGGAGTTGAGTTCAGTGTTATTTGTTAGTCACGAAATTCTATTTGTAAGGTGCAAATATGATTGATGGTGTAATATGATCAAATGAATTAGACAATGCCATATGTAAAGTCTTTCTTTCTTTGAGCCCACTAGCGATTTGTATCCTGGTTTAATGTTCTAGCAGTATCAGACAATTTGCTGATATACAATGAAACTGATAGCTGAATTTTTTAAGTTTAGCTAAAGAAACAAACTCAGTAGTTGAGTTTATACCTAGTTTGGATATTTTCAAAGATTTGTGTGGATAGGATAGGAAGATCCCATATTCCAATGGGTTTTCTCAGGAAGTATGATTTTAAGGACTTAGCAGGTAAAGAGGATATCAACTTGCCAATAGGGCTGTGCACGAGTTTATTCGATTTATGATGATTTAATTTATTAAGACAAAGTAATTGAAATATAACATAAAAGTTTATAAGACAACGTTTTATTGCTCCGGATTCGTTTATGTTTATAGTTTGAAATTAAATCAACAATTGAATCTCAACTCACTCTTTTAAAATATTTCAAAATCGAGTCAGCTCAGTTCCGGTTAATCATTTATACACACCCCCTACTTTCCACAAAAGACCATGTCATAGAGTATCATACATTTAAAAGAAAAAAAATGGCGATGAAGGTATAAAATTATAAATACATACCACACCCTCTTCTGGGCTCTCAAGGTTGATATTTGGATGAACCCACCCTGTCTGTATGGCCTATAAGGGAAATACAACTTCAAGTTAAAAGGTGAACAAAAGAAGGGAATCAAACAGCAACCTTTTGTAGATCCACAAAATATGAAAAAACTAACAGAAAATAGTTCAAATGCAAGGACCATTGACTTTCCCACAAGGAAATGCAAAAGAACAGAAATGCTCTTTATTTTCTGTAATAGGAGATGATTGAAGGAGAAATTGTTTATTTCATTGATCACAAACAACCTATTTCTATACAAGACAATCCCAAATTTAGTTGGGAAAGAATATGAAGTTTCCTAACTCTACATGAATGCGTGTTTCCTTTTCCCAACTAGTTTCTAATTCTACAATACTATAACGTTTTCAAAACACATCGGGCTATGTCATAGTTACAGCAGTAAGGCAAAGTAGAAAGTAGATTATCTGACCCTCCATTTTGTCAGAATAAACCAAAACACACCAATAACTTGAACTTGTAGAGATCAGATAGAACTGTGCATCTATTAAATCCTCCCGGAAAGATTCCCTTTCATTTCAAGTAGCCACTGAATCACTGATATAGAGACCTCCTAAAGAAGAAGAAGAATCACAACAGAAATCTTACATTCATCATGCAGATAAACAGTCACTCTTAATAACAACTAAAGTCTTTAGACACTACAGAAAGTCTAACAGAAAAACCGTGAAGTCACACTTAATACAACTGCAAATGTCAATCACTGATATAAAACCTATAGAGAAAGAAGAATCACAGCAAATCACACATTCAGCAATGCAAATGTCAGTCACTCTTTTTTTTGATAAGTACACAAATTAATCCTGGCTGGGATTCGAACCCCCGACCCCTCCCCCCCTATGCCCACCCTAGCCCTTAACCACTTGAGTTAGGCCACATTGGCACAAATGTCAGTCACTCTTCATAACAACTGAAGTCTTTAAGCACAACAAACCAGGGAAATATAGAAAGTTATTTGTTTCTTTGTGCGTTTTTTTCTTATTTGTCAATGCGGTTGCTAAATCAGCTCAATTTCCTCTTCATGTATGGTTATGCTAAATCAGCTCAGAGTACCCTTCATGTGTGATTCCTGAATTTAATTGGGGAGCTACTCTGGCTAAGCTCTTATCGTTGCTCTACCTATACATACACACACTGTAGCGTGTGATTTCATGATACAACTTAATACATCTTTACTATGTTTGCTGTATACAAAATCAAAATTAATTTTTGTTTAAAAATGTAGTAGCCAATGCTTTAAATGTAAACATATTAAAAACTTAGAAATTGATTATAAAGAAATAGGGAAAAATAATCTTACATAAAGTAGAGTACTTTTTTGTTATCAAATGCTATAATAAATCCAAGTAAAAATTAGACCAAAAAAAATCATTAAATAGTTTGATTATTGACAATGAGGAAATGATGTGATTAGTGAATAAAAAATTTATTTAAAAATATTTTTTTTTATTAAATTAAAAACACAATAAGTCATGTACTTAATTAGAATTTGGAACTAAAATTATAGAGAAGAATTGAAAAACAAAGATAAATTTTGGATCATGTGATGAATACATATAATAAAGTCTTTCTTTTGTTAATTTGAATTTGTCAAAACTTTAACATTGATGTTTCATATGATATAATAAGTTTGACTCTTTATATCCTTCTATATGATAAGCTACATCAAACGATAAAATAGAAAACAATAAAAAATAATATTTTACAAGTTAACAACTATGGTTTCTGCCACAAACAAGGGAGGTTATGATGTTATAGTTGATGTTGCAACAGCATGCCAGATGCTCAATTCTGATTTATGTTTATGCTCCATGTTTCTACCATTCAAATTTTTTTTTTAACAAGTGTTTCTATCACTCAAATATGCCATCTTGACTGATAGCATATCAATCAACCGAAGTAATATCACTTGAATCCCTATGCCTTATATGTGATAAGATGGGATCAGCGCCATACCAACCACCCTTTAATGTTAAACTCTCTCTCTCTCCCTCCCTCAATCCACATCTATCAGCATGAGAGTTGTTAACATATCACGAACCATCACTGACATAGAATGTTGTGGAATCTTGACATAATCAAAAAAACCCACAAAGATCATGCAGTATATCATTGTTCATACTAACAATGAATTCTTCCAGTATAAATAACAGTTATAAACATTTTAGGGTGATTGCTCATAAGGTCATCAGCAGGCCAAATCAGCTAGAATCATATCGCTGATCTTATCATGTCGCATTGAGTTTTGTCCCAAACTAATACAAATTTTTTAAAAAAATTACCAAAATAGTTTGAAAACCAAAATAATGCACAAACTAGTGCGTCCAGACCATGTTGAAATACACATCATCAAAGCCGTAGTCAGTAACTATAGCTTTGTAAATTTTTTTAAGTTAAAGCTGTTGTCATTGACTACGGCTTTGACTTTAAAAAAATCAATAGTAGTTAGTATTCTGACTTTAAACAATCAAAGCGTGATGCATTTGTTGAAAGCTTTAACATTTTTAAGAACATCTAGGGCTTTTTTTCCCTCCATTCTCCTCCACTCCTCTCCTCCGATCTCCTCCACTCCGATTCTTCTACGGACGGAGGAGATATTCACGAGATCAAAGGAGAGGAGGAGAGGAGGAATTTATCCATTAGAAGCAATTTATCCTTAAAGTTTACTGGTGAAAGTTCATGAGCTGAAACTGATGTTATCATCAAATGCAGAACAGCCCAAAAAATTTTAACAAAGAACAGCCGAAATAGAAACAAATGTATAACGGTTTAAGGAATTATGGATTTTCCGATGTTTGCTACTTTAAAAACGCCAGATCAGTTGAGATTGCCCTGTATAAAGGTAGCAGTGACTTCTATACTTATTTCTTTCTAAATAGGTGACTGATATAGATGCGTAGATTCCTTTTTCCTTCATTTTAAGGATAAAAGAAACCAAACAAAAACAAAGAGGCTTATCAGAAAGCATTTGCGTAACATCAGCATACCTGTGGTTTGGAAAATAATAAGAAAATACCATATCTAAAGAATTTTCCTCAGATTACTGTTGAAACAGCGAATAAAGACATTACTCTCTGAGGATACTGGCTGGAAGTTGGTTCATAACATCTTTTCATATAATTCCATCTTCCATAAACCCAGATCAAACTAGGCACTTTCCTGAGAGGGAACCATTAAACTTTGTTTTGAACAGACCAAAGATTAATTTCTCATTAAAATTTGCAGTGCCTAACATGGTGCAAGACCTTTGCAAATCATAGTGACTATATAAGAACTACAGGATCATTACTGTGGGAAATGATATCATGAATGAGACTTTTCATGAAGAACTTGATCGAGAGCATAAACAAATAAATTACCAGCCTAAAGCTTTGCTCGGAAGCAGCTTACTAGGAAGCATCATTTGTGAAAATGCATAAAGGCAAATCTAGAATTATTAACTAGAAATTTTCAAAACTAGTTTTAGGAGGGTTTTTTTTTTTTTAAGAATACGCATTTGAAATTGTAATGAACAATTCATTGCATCATTGACATCAAACTGGTAGTGACTTCTAGAGAAAATATATTGAGGTGCCTGAATGATACACCTAGGGACTAGAATATGAGCCAGTGATGGACTGAACTAAATATCATACATGATATAACGCATAGTATGTACGAATGTGTGTGTGTCGTTGTGTGTATACATATATAGTGTACATATACATACTATGCATTAAAAAATTAAAAACGATATTGAATCGATAAAGGTACAGGTGTTAAAATTTGCTAGGAATTGTCATTTTCTGCATATTCAGAAATTTGGCATGTCGGAGATACAGCTGTATATTTATTCACTGAGAAAGGAAATCTCCAAGATGATTGCACGTAAAATTTAAAAGATAAGGTTCATTCTCTGAGTTCAGGATTTCCTTTTTAAAAGAAGATAAGTCTTCGACATGGATAAATGCCCTGCCTTGAAAATGGGTTAAGGATCTATAGCATCCAACTAGTCACCTAAGCATGCTGATTTAGAATGATCCCATTTTTATGATAATAACATTGAACTTTTTTTTTTTAATAACTATGGATGTCCAGACCAACTTGAATGCACCTTGACTAATCCCATAGAGACCACTTAGGATTCATGGCCGGGTAAACCTCCGATGTACGAGAGGCCTCAGACTAGTAACCATTAGGTTAAACCTCAAGGCGTTAAACCAAGCCCGAACTACCGTCAAAGTTGTATTGGAACTTAATTTTTGATAAGGTAATAATGTTGAACTTAATTTGCAATAACATATAACAAAAAGAACAACAACAAACAAAGCAACCAGAAAAATTAACGAAAAACTAAGTTCCTTCAGCCCAGGTTATATACGATTTTATGGGTGTAGACTAAGTACAACAAGATTTGGGGGATAATACCATTAAGTGAGGGCTCGAGTCATGTGATAGGCATCACAAGTGAAGCTTCCACCCAGAAATTCTGCATAAATTTTTGCACCTCTTTTCTGGAAAATGAAAGGGGTGTGCAATAAGGAAAATAATAAGACTAAGGATTCCTAAAAGACACTAGACATAAAAAAAAAAGGAATACTCATCACAACATACTAGAATGATCAAGTGCTACCATAGTTAGTAAACAAGAAAAGAAGGTATAACATCAAGAGCAATGTGTTGAAAAGAGGAGTATGAGTGGCAACAGGTAACAGCAAGATTAAGGAGCTCTTTTGTGTAAGACAATTGAAGGGCAACTAAGGGCAATGGAGGCATTTGCAGCAAGTTGTGATTCAATAAAGTTTGAACCTCTTCATGAACAAATGAATGAAACAGAACCTGGGTCGATGCTATGAGAGAAGACACCAAGACACGTCATTTAAGAAAGGACATTGTTCTCAATGAAAACATAGCTGACTACTGTTAAGGATTAGTCTCCTAATCCATCTAGGATTCTTTTCCTTCTCTCTTTAGTCTCCTAGTTGGACTCTAACTTTGTTTTCTTTTTGCCCTAACACTAGAGTATATATATGTATTTTTCCTCCTTTGTAAATTAATAAGAATACAGAATTCCTTTTCTCTCAACAACTACCAAAATAGAAGACATGAGTTGACACTCAGTAGTTGGAATTTATGATATTGTTGAGTTGATGCAAGTATACCTTAGCATGCTCTAATTCTTCTAAAAGCAAGACCCCAGCTCCTTCACCCATAACAAATCCATCGCGATTCTGTTTAAAATGAGAATCATATTTCATTATTAGCATAACCATAAACTACAAAAGAAACAAAAAATGACGCAATGCTTAGACAGAAATGTCTAAAATTTAAAATAAAATAGAAATAAGCCCAGTGTACAGCTTTGGAGTCCAGATGAGCTCATTCATGTATTGGAGCTTCACTTGCACTGTCGATTGCCTAATTTCAGATCAGGGGTTTCTCTTATGACAATAAAACATTAGGTTCACACTTGACCCAAATATCGTACTTATTCTCAATGAATCTCAAATTAGCTAAATACAATGCTTTCCAGTGACTACTTATTCGTCACAAACAGGAGTTTGACAAATTGTTTCCAGAGAAGTAGAAGATGAAAAAAGAAAAACGAAAAAAAAAACGAAAGCAATAGATGAATTAGCAAACTTACAGTATCCCATGGGCGTGAAGCTTTCGTAGGATCATTGTTCCTCTGTGAAAGTGCTCTACATGCCACAAAGCCTCCCCAAACCTGTAATTCTATCATATAGACAACAACTTCAAGCCACTCCCAGAAGTTGGGACTACTGGAAATGAATGCTAGATAGAAACGGGAACTAAATACAATAGAATGTGATTGCTGCATCTGAGCCACCACAAAAGCATCATATTCATAAGTTCTCAAAATTAGAAAATACTGCAACATTTGAAACGAAAACGTTTCCTGACACACCTGGCTGGCGAGGCAAGTGAGATGGTATAGGGAGGTCCTAGATGGGATCTAGAACAAAAAGGAAAAAGAAAAATGATTTTTCATGAAAAAGAAAATAAAATAACATTTTTTTCAATTGACTTTACTGTCAAATCATTCAATAAATAAATATAACACTGGAATAATATATGAGAAACATAAATATCCAGTACTCAATGAGTATCAGATGCAAAACACTTACAGCTTCACCCCTGATGATATGATGTGATGCATTCAATATACAGAAGTTGCTGGTAGCACAAGCAGTAGATATCGAATAATTTGGGCCCATCCACCCCTGCAGTTGGTAGTGAATATGCAGTTTAAACACCATTTCCAAAATTTAATACCCATACATTTGTATCTCAATTAAACAATAATAAATAATATTACTAATTACACTGACCAAATCCATAGCAAGCATGGCAGAACCCATATTTGTAGTGGCAAAAGGTACACAGAATGGATTCATCTTCCTGCATAAGAGACCATAAAGCTTCTGGCATGTCGTTAAAAACCTGTTCAGTTCACAAAACAACCACATGTGCACAAAGCAATCAAATACAACAACATGCAGTCAAGATATGCGCCTTGCCCAGTTGCAGCTCATGGAACTCTCATTTGGGGAATTTGGAGCCCAGACCACATTTTCTGGCTAAGAGACTGTCCAAGAGGATTCCGTTAACAGGCAAGGAAATAATGAACACCCCAAAAAGAAGTTATTCATCTGAACCACAGTACAGTACAGACGAATCTGTTTCTAAAAGCCAGTAAGGGTTCACCAGAAGCTGCATTTAAGCGTCTGGAGTCTGGAATTTTCTCCTCACAGAAGAATCTCAAGCTCTTATTACATGGGTAAAAACAGGGGAAAAGATAAACTGCCTTTTACATGCAGAAAATTAGATATCATAGACAGGTATCACCCTTATTTAAGATTTATCTGGGTGCAATTGGGTCCCGTCTTTTGATTGCTTATCTGGGGGAATCACACGTAAGATTACTCAGTATAAGCTCTTCCAAAATTTACCTTCATACCACCATTGCTTTTGGGCAAATCAAAACTCCATCTACTTTTATCCAACTCATCCATTACTCTTCTGTAATTCACCATCCACCAGGCTTTCTTGCCAGCAGTGAGAGCATGTATAACGTAAGCTTGTCCATCCTTTTGGAAAGTTTTAAGCAACCCATCATCGTGGAGAAAGACTTGATCTAGCAACAATTCTCTACAGTATAAAGGATCCCATACTTGTTAAGCCTAGACCAAACAAGTGACTAAGTAAAAAAGAAATCATAATAAAATTACCGTTGGAAAATAGAGAGCAGTCAAAATTCTCTATTTGTATTCCACCAGCTGCCCTCAAGCAGATTGTTGTAGAAGATGTCCGGTTCATGACCAGCTGGGCTCACGACACCCATCCCTGTCACAACTACTCGCCTCTGTTTTGTAAGAGGTTTCTTCTTTGTTGTGACCTCCTTTGCAGGTTGCACAGCCACTGCCATGGTTTCCCCTAAATTTTCCAATCAATAAGATCCATGTAATTGAATGCACTAGTATATATATATATATATATATAAGTGGCTTAGTACTAAAGACAATTAAATACATACAGGAAGTAACCTTCACCAATGTTACGACAACAACTATATCCACAATACTCCTAGATGAAGATTTTTTATTATCAGAGACAACCACACCACTACTGAATAGGCAAACATTGAATCTCTTCATACTAGAAAGGGCTTTTCAAAAGGATGACATGGTCCTATAATAATGATGGGAAATGTCACCCAAAGGCAACTCAATCATCAAATCACAAGACCAAGTGGGAATAATGATGTCAGTAGAAATCTGAACATCCAGCACATCCTGAGTACAATTTTCCTAATAATGAGTAATAACTTGAAGAAAAGAAAGGTGAGGAACATCAAATGTTTTGAGGGTTTCAGCTTCTATTGATTCAATAATTTTTACAAGAAGAAATGAGAATAGAATCAATTTTCAACGCAATTTATATAAAACACAGAATTAATATAAAATCAGCCCAGGAAATAATTAATAAAGAAATATATCAAATGTTTTGAAATCCAATTTTTTGAATTAAAATAATAATAACAACAATAACTATAACATTAAAATTGCTTCAACTAGAGGCAGCAGCGACATGAATTAAACAAAAAAACAAAAACAAGCACGATTCGAGTATAACACGAGAAGAAGCAATTACCTGAATGAGCCTCAATTGGATTCGCCTCTGCCTTCTGTTCAGGGAAGAATTGGATCCGAAAACGACAGAGAGCATTGTCACCGAAAAAAGTCCAGTAGAAAGCATGGACCTACTATGCTGGTCGCAGGGCTCGAAAGCCAGACACGAACTCACCCAGACCATGATACTCGAGAAATCAGGCCACCTCGGCTTGAAGTCGCTGCATTGAGACGAAGCCACTCCTCCTCTTCCCCCACCTGCTCAATCTCTTCAGACACTGTACCATCGACGACTTCAGCGCAAACTCCTTGTCAGCGGCCACGGGCATACGAAGCCGCCACTAGTGTGCAGAGAGGGACACTTTAGCCATAGGAGACACAGAAGTTAACGCAAAACTGGAAACAAACCAAACAGCCGTAGGAACGAAAGACAATTTCCGATCAACAGAAAGGAGGAGGCGTAGAAGTCCGTGCGAAATCAAAATCTCAAATCTGAATCTACACTTCCATCGACGGAAAAGACGAAGGTGTTGCTCTGTGCATATATCCCCTGAAGATACCACACCAGATGAATCCACGAAACAAAGCCGTTTCAGAGGCAGGATTTTGGAGCAATCTAGGTCGCCTCTACAGACAGCAGCACTCCAAGTGCTCTCTCTCTCTCTCTCTCTCTCTAGAGAGAGAAAACTATACTCTATATATAAATAAATATATTTTATTATATAATCAAGGATCTATGAGCCGAAAAATAATTATAAATCAATGTTAAAATTATAAATCAATATTTTACGACCGTTTAATAAAATAATAATAAAAGTTTTATGAATTTCATGATGACCAGTTGGCAGGAAATGACAGTTCTGCCCTGTGCGAGAGCTACGTCCACTTGCTCTGATGAAGGCACAGGAGCTAATTGTATTTTAAAAGAAAAATAATTTTATTAATTAAATAATTAAATATATAATTAAAATCTTCAAAAATGTCATAAATAATAAAATAATATTTAATAATATAATTAATTAATGATTATATATTTGATAATTGAATCTATATATTTAATATTATTGTATGACTATAATATATTTTATTTCGATTTTATATGAGTGATGTCATTTATTTGATTATTGTTGTTGATAGGATATATTAACATGAATAAATATCCTTTGTCGAAAACAGTGTGATCGAAACGTCATACTTAGTAAAAAAATAAAAACCTAGATCCACTTGCAAAATAATCCACTTTTATTGATGGAATAAAGATGGGGAAAAAAAATATAAATAAGTAATTTGACAAAAAAAATTACTAATCTTTGTTTAAAAGAAAAATGAATAGCTATAATTATTATAACAACAATAATAAATAAATAAATAACAAGTCCGGTAAAGGAATGAATAAAAGTAAATAATAATAAATAAACAAATAATTCTTATATATTTTTTAAACTTAGTTTATCTACATTTTATAAAAATTAATTATATAATTTTGCGTTTTCTTAAAACCAAAAATGCTAGCTATAATTAACAAAAAATCACAATACAAGTAGTATATTTCTAGAGTTATGATTTCAATTTTATATTTATTTTTAATGAATGAAAAAAAATCAAATTATCGTATTGATTATCATAATTATTCTTGAAACCATTACATTTTAAAACAAAACAAGGATGCATTATTTAAAGAAAATCCTATTAAAATGATGATATATTAGAAAATCTGATTACTTAATTTCACAGTTACTAAGCAGAGCAATAGAAACAAGAAGGGAAGGTCAACTAGTCTTTTCAGGGATGGGGCCCTCTCTGTATCAAACAGACAGGAATTACAGCAAGCAATGAAATTCATGGACCATAATTAAATTAAATGCAACCCAAATTGCACCAAATGAAATTAATTTGAATAATTAAACAAAATATCTGCAACCATTTTATTTTTTAGTAGGCACTTGGGTCTAGTGGTATCCAATTTAATAACAACATAAATCATAATTAAATGTATGATGAAAAAGCATATGCTATCGGTATACGGACATTATAAAATGACAATCCACGTCAGCGTTTTTTCTAGTATATATATATATATATATATATATATAACTTATATATATAATAACATATTCTCACTTGGATTCGGATCCTCCTTTTCATATATAACCTATTTTTTAATTTTTAAAACCATAATTACAAATCGGGTTTTAGCTATAAAGGCTTATCTGGTAATTAAATTAAATCTGTTTTGAAGATGTGATAATAAAAAACTAGTTTAGACGTTATTTTGAAACATGATATATTTTGAGATTTTTTTTTTCTTAAAAAATCATTTTGAGTGTGATATAAAAATAATTTATTTAAGAAAAAATTGACACATATAGACTTATTTTCAAAGTATTCATCAAATTAGTTTATTTGCTTTTTAAGACCGTATTCACTAAATGCAATTTTAAAAATTAACCTTAAAATCAAAATTGATAAAATATGGTTATAAATTTACCTGTTTAAAAAGTAAGATAAGTTTTGTAAACATTTTGAAAAAAATCCTATATGTATTTTTTTTTAATGAATTATTTGGCTTTTAAACTCGATTATTTTGGCTTGTCGGGAGAGGTCTTTATGATCCTAGGACTAATAATCCAATAATATGGAGATTACTTTCCAGTATACTGAAAGGGCTTAACTGAAATAAGTTCAATAACATTGGTGAAAATCAGATCTAAGCTAACATCACCCACCAAACTTCGCCAAACACAAAGGAGATTTTCATTCAGAGTCAAAGCTGTTTGGCAGTTGGCTGAACGACAAACTAATATTGCTAAATATGTTCTGGACTTCGTACTCCTATTATCAACAGCATTACATTACATTACATGCCATCATTTTTATGTTTTGAAACCACGTTCAAATATTAAGATTAATTTTAAAATCGTATTTATTAATTACGATTTTAAAGTTAATTCTTAAAACCATATTCACCTACTACGGTTTTAAGATTAGTTTTCAAAACCTTAGTGAATGTGGTTTTCAAAACAAAAAAAATACTAGTTTGATGACTATTTTAAAAATATGTCTATACGTGCATTTTGTTTTTAAGAAATGAATTATTTTGATTTTAAACTCCACTTTAAAACTAAAACCAATCACAATATATTATCATGTCCATGATTTAATCTGGTTATTTTATAAATTTGATTCCATTTGTTTATATACTATCATCCAACAGAATAAATTTTACAATACACTACAAGTTTGGTAGGTGTAGGTTGCAATTTAGTCCAATATGTCGCTGTACTGGCTGTCCCAGTTCACTGATCAATGCTACTTTCCCCTTTCTATTCAATCATTCTATGTCAAACAGATAGAATATAAAAATTTTAAAAGCATAATACCTACATACATACACTATATATATATATATATATATACATCAACAGAATTCAGTGGGCAAGTCAAAATTGGTAAACAAACACCACATATTCTCAACCAAAGTCCTGAATTTCCTCTTTTCACAAACAACACTGGCTCAAAATTCCAACCAGCAATCAAGTAAAAGGAAAAGATCAAACAGAAAGAGACTACATTTCCTTTCCCTTTAGAACAATCAGATTTTTATTAGGTACATCCTGTCGCAGTTGAGTACCCCAGAAGCCAGGAAGACAGATTGGTTCATCAGCAACAAATGAGGAAAAGCACCCACTTTGAAAATTGAGTTTAGGATCAAAGTAATTCCTTTTTTAGAATAAAAAACTATATGAGTAGTTTTTTTTTTCAAAATAATCATAAAACTAGTCTTTCACGTGTTTTCAAAACCACATTCGCCAAATGCCTTATAAAACGCGTCCACTTGGGTCACGATTTAAAAAAATTTAACTTTAAAAACAGTTGGTGAATGATTTTGAAAATATGTGAAAACTAGTTTTGTGATTATTTTGAAGAAAAAAAAATGCCACCCATGTAATTTTTTAAAAAAAATTAATTAATTATACATTAAACTCTTGAAAATTGATATATTCCTTCTTTTCTAAACATGTATAAGAATTATGGAGAAAGTAGTAATAATAAAGGAAAAATACACTTATCCAATCATTTCATTCTCTAGTGGTGATAGCAAAAGTAATTTGGTCCTGATCAACAATGCCATAATTCAGATACTTCGTAGATAATTTTCAACATAAGCATAGGATTATAGGGCAAATTTCCCATTTGGAATATGTGGAGCATATGACAAATCAAATAAAAAAAGAAAGAATGGAAGAGAATTCTGAATATTTTTTCATTTATGGTTATTCTAATAACGATGATAAGGAAAAAAACTAGGAATTATAAGGCACATTTGAGAAGCTACTCTTTTACTTGGGTCTCAACTAAAGCAAAATATAAATTTCAGCGTGATGGATTCTTTTCTTTTTTCTTATCTTTTCTCGGCAAGCCCCAAAAGAATGAAACAGCAGTAATTCATTTCCAGTGGTAGAGCGTTTACCGTTAAAACAAGCAAAGGGCATAGGGAGGGGCGAGGTTTCAAGTTCAAGTCCTAGTGGAAACAGTTTATTACCTTGAAATTAGAGTGTATTCAAAAAAATAAATAAATAATCAATAATTGTCCAACATGGAGAAAAGGTGGGTGTGGAGTGTTTGGAGAGTGGGAGAAGGGGGGAAGGGAAGGATTTCAAGGCTTAATCAAGAGATTTACTTTTCATGGATTTGGATCTGTTACCTAATGGTTGGTCATTGTGGTACTTGACACACACGAGACACCAATTGTTCCTTTGAAAGAGAGAATAAACTCATATTTTCTTTTCGGTTAGTGTTGTCGTTCATCTCTCTCTCTCTCTCTCTCTCTCTCTCTCTCTCTCTCTCTCATATATATATATATATATATATATATATATATATATATATATATATATATATATATATATATATATATATATATATATATATATATATATATATATTATATATTTATCTACACTTAAGCAGAAGAGATAATATTAAGGTTTTATCTACTTTGAAGCAAAAATTATCCCTATCATTTGGTATCAAAGTCGGCTGATCATGGCAGCAAAAAGAAATAATTGAGTTGCTTGAAGAAAGAGGTTGGAGGGGATTGTAGGATACTCACGGCCGTATGGGTTGAGGGTCGACAACAAACTACCAATTAAATTGCTCTCAATAGGATCTGGAAGCCATATTACCAAGTTGGACCCCCTCACTAGCCATGCTTTTGAGCGTAGTGAAAATTCATGGAATGGGCATGTTCGAGATCGACCAGAAAGCAGTCATCCCATGTTCTCCTCTAAATTGGCTAGACTTAAGTTCCCAAGATACTCAGGTGATGATCCTATAGAATGGCTCACACGAGTTGAACAATTCTTTGAATACCAGAAAACCTTGGAGTCACAAAAGGTGTCTTTAGCATCTTACCATCTAGAAGGTGAGGCAAACCACTGGTGGCATTGGCTATGTAGAGCATATCAAGAGGAAGGAAAGGAAGTGTCATGGGGCATGTTTATGGAGGAAATGGTCACATTTTGGGCCTACAGATTGTGAAGATTTTGATGAATCCTTTTCTAAGATCGACCAAATGGTCTCATACGGGAAGTATCAAAAGGAATTTGAAGGCTAGACGATAGGCGCATGTTTGGCCTGGCTTACTTGTGAGCACTTTTGAGAGGCCTTAAATCTAAGATTGCTGATGAGATTAGGATGTTCGAGCCAAAGACATTAAAGGAAGCCATTAGTTTCGCCAAATGAGAGATGATCGATTGAACCAGCAAGAGATGAGACCAGCTCCCACATTTAATGTGAAACCAGCTCCATCGATAGAGCAACTCATGGGATGAGATCACGAAAACACGTATTCGGGAGTCTCTGTTTTAGTGCGATAAGAAGTTTACTTAGGGCATAGATGTAAAGGGCCATAGTTATTACTATTGGAGGGAAGTCAAGAGGATGAAGATGGGGCCAATGATGATCCAAAGAATTCACGTCATGCTCTCACGAGATCAATTAAATTTGCAGAAGCAAAAGGATCTTTTCATCATCTTGAACCTTGAGAACAAGGTTCCTCATAAAGAGGAAGACAATGATAGGAGATAATGAAGACATGCAATACTAGAGGGTAGTCGATAAATTGGGATGAGAGAACACGTTGTTAGTGGAAGTTAGATTGTTAGTTTTTTTACTCCAATAAGTATTTTTTTTATTATTTTTTTTATTTTATTAATTAGATAATGTGCTAGCTTTTAGGATTATTTAATTAGTGGGTCATTATTTTTATTTGTATTTAAAACTTTGAATGTTATCAAGTGGAGGATAGGAGTTTAATAAAAGTTAGTAAAGGTTTTATCTCACCTGAATCAGATAATATTAAGGTTTTATCTCACCTGAAGCAGATTATCCTATCATATATATATATATATATAGACACACACATCTATTTCTCTTTTGTATTTCCCCCTCTCTTCATCCAAAAAAAAGAATCTATTTCTTTTGAACAATAAGAAAAGAATCTTTTGCTTATAATTTCTCCACCCATGTAACTAATCGAATAATTCAACATCACATACAATTGCCATTAACTATTTAATGAATTACCACTAACTAATCAATTTGATTGGATATTTGTGGTCCTATGGATTTTGTTAGATTCTTTGGATAGGGCACAAACTTTTGAGAAAGAATGAAAAAAAAGAAAACAAATTAAAAGGTCTGGCATGCTTCCTTATGATCTAGATGTCGCCAGATGCTATCAACAATGAAGAAACCTCATTAATGAAGAGAAGCCTAATACCATCACAAGACCTCTTTCTTCTTGCTCCCCTATCCCTAGAGGGTGGGGGTGGTGCTGAGTTGAATGTAATGATCTCTCATATAATCCCTCCACATCCTAGTGAAATTTCTCTACTAATGAGATCACGTCAGTCCATGACATAGTATTTGTGGCCAGAACCTGCCTAAACTAAGAGGAGGATGGCATCAGGTCGACCAAAAAAAGTGCATACTCAAATGCATTGTTGTTTAAATGCAAAGGTCAAAGTTCACCAGCTTTGTGTTGTTATAGACCAAACACCTAACCAGTCCTAATATTAGAATCATAACACCAAAACTCTCCTCAAATGACCCAACAAACTTTCATTCCAGTCAGAGACTCACAAGGAAGAACACTTGGGATAAAATAGCATGCACAGTCAAATAGTTAAACTCGTCTGATAAAGCTGGTCCTTGGTAAACATGATGAACTCCATAAGCTCCATAATGTGAGGAAAACCGTGAGTCAAAAAGTCATTGGTTAATTCCAAAGAGTTGGTTGTCATTCATTTATTTCTCTGCTGTTTTTCTAGGCTTGTTTAATGTTTTGCTAAATCCCTAGAATGTTAAATTCCCTATGTAATTTCCTATACACAGCTTCTATATAAAGCTGTGTCAAGGACCTTTCAAATACAAAGAAAAAATAAGAAAAGAAATCTAGTCCTTCTCTTCAAAAAGTACAGTAGCACTCTGTCACTAAAAACTTCAGTAATTCTACTTCTATCTCTATTTTCCAACAAATTTGGTATCAAAGCCATGTTGATCAGTAAATCCTCCTCTGCTGGAACCATGTTCACTTATTCCCAAAGCCAAGTAACCATTTTTTAAGGAGAAAACTATGGGTACTAGGCTGATCAGATGCGTTTCTTCTTTATTGCATGAGACTTGTGGGAGATTGTTGAAGAAGGATATGATGATTCTCCAGCAACAAGTGATGATTCATCCTCTACAAGCAGAAGTACAAAGACCTCATCTCAGGTTTCTACTCAGAACAAATAAAAGATCAAGAATAATGCCCTTGCCTTGAGTTACCTCCATCAAGGAATCAGCAAGACCATCTATCCATGCATTTTTGGCATTAGTAAAGCTAAAGATGCATGGGAAACTCTAAAGAAAGAATTTCAAGGGAACAATAAAGTTGTCTCTATATAAAGCTGTGTCAAGGACCTTTCAAATACAAAGAAAAAATAAGAAAAGAAATCTAGTCCTTCTCTTCAAAAAGTACAGCAGCACTCTGTCACTAAAAACTTCAGTAATTCTACTTCTATCTCTATTTTCCAACAAATTTGGTATCAAAGCCATGTTGATCAGTAAATCCTCCTCTCATGGAACCATGTTCATATTCCCAAAGCCAAAGTAACCATTTTTAAGGAGAAAACTATGGGTACTAGGCTGATCAGATGCGTTTCTTCTTTGTGCATGAGACTTGTGGGAGATTGTTGAAGAAGGACCATAAATGATTCTCCAGCAACAAGTGATGATTCATCCTCTACAAACAGAAATTACAAAGACCTCATCTCAGGTTTCTACTCAGAACAAATAAAGATCCAAGAATAATGCCCTTGCCTTGAGTTACCTCCATCAAAAGGGATCAACCAAGACCATCTATCCATGCATTTTTGGCATTAGTAAAGCTAAAGATGCATGGGAAACTCTAAAGAAAGAATTTCAAGGGAACAATAAAGTTGTCTCTATTAGACTTCAGTCACTTTGGAAGAACTTTGATTGCTTGACAATGAAGAATCAGAAAGCATCAGATTTTCTCAGGGTTACTGAAATTGTAAAATCAAATCAGAGCTTATGGCGATCAGATTGAAGAAAAGAAGATAGTAGAGAAGATTCTCAGAAGTCTGCCACCAAAATTTGATCATGCAGCTGCAACAATCAAAGAATCAAAAGATCTTTCAATTCTGACCATGTATGACCTCTGTGGTTCCTTAGAATCACATGAGGAAAGAATGAAGAGATCCTCAGGTCGAGTCCACTTGAGCAGGCCTTTCAATCAAAGGAAATAAATTGGGACGGAATATTCAACAGAAGAGGCTTCCAGCATCAAGATCAATTTCAAGGTGTCAAAATAACCAGCCTCAAGGCGTGGAAGAGACCAGCGAGGCAGAAATACTCAGCTTCAAAGAACCAGCAGCCAGGGACAGAATTGTGCCTTGTGCAGAAGTCTAATCACACTTCAGATGAATGCTATTTAAGGTGTAAAAGGTGTAGGATTCCAAATCATTCAGACCGAGATTGCTGGCACAAGAAGAATGAAAGTTCAAGCTAATTTCAGCAAAGAGACTGATGAAGAGCAAGTGTTTTTAACTTGTCTCAATGTTGAAAGCATAAAGGACCAGATTTGGTTGCAGCAGCCATATGACAAATGACCGTGAGTTGTTTGTTAAAATTGATGAAAATTTCTCAAATTCTGTCATTCTTGGTGATGGAAAATCTGAAAGAGTTGAAGGAAAATGAGTAATTGCAGTTCAGTCCAGATCTGGTGAGCAAAAGATCATTCATGATGTTCTTTACGTCCCAACTCTTGCTCACAATCTCTTAAGTGTTGGGCAGCTGATTCAGAAAGGATATCGGGTGGTTCTTTGAAGAAAATAAATTTTAGAGTTGTCGGCAAGAGAAGAACCAGCTGATAGCTAAGTTGAATGACTCGCAACAAAAGTTTTCCTCTCCATCAACTATGCAAGTCCAGTAGCCTTGAAGGGTGAAATTTCAGACAAATCTCAACTGTGGCATCTCAGATATGGCCATTTAAATCAAAAGGGACTGGAGCTACTTAAGCAAAAGGATATGGTTTGTGGTCTTCCCCAAATAAATCAAATAGAAGGAGTTTGTGAGGGTTGTGTCTACGGGAAGATGCACCATCTTCCTTTCCCAAAGACTTCTTGGAGGGCCAAAGCTCCTTTGGAGCTTGTTCATGAATATATTTGGTCCACGGGGCACCATCCTTGGGAATAAAGGTACTTCATCCTTTTTGTTGATGACTATACTAGAATGGTGTGGCTGTATTTTATTCCAGCAAAAAATCAGATACTTTAAAATTTCTGGAATTCAAAGCCCAGCATTGAAAGGCAAGAGTGGGCTGAAAATGAATAATAAGAAATGATCGTGGAGAGTGAATTCATCCTATCAACCATTCATGAATTGTGCAAGAAAGAAGGCATTCAAAGGCAATTAACCGTAGTGAAGCCCTCAGCAAAACGGAGTTGCTGAAAGAAAAAACAGAACCATTGTTGAGATGGCTCGAAGCATTTTAAAAGGTAAGGAGCTTCCTAATTCTCTTTGGGCTAAAGCTGTGCATACTACTGTTTACATCTTAAACAGGTCTCCAACAAAATCAGTAAGGAACAGAACTCCCTATGAAGCTTGGAGTGGAAGAAAGCCAGAAGTTAGTCATCTAAAAGTGTTTGGTTGTCCAACCTACTCATTCAAATAAAGATAAGTTCAATCAGAAGGGAGAGAAAGAAAGCTTCTGTTCGTTGAGTACAAGATGAATCCAAGGGCTACAGGTTGCTCAATCCTGTTAATAACAAGCTGACAGTGGCAAGAGATATGTCTTTGATGAAAGAAACCGATATGGCAGTGGAATTTCAGCAGCCAAAATTCATCAAACATTCAAGATTTGCTCAGCTGAGAGAAGCATCAAGAACCGAATCAGCTGAAACTCAGAATCCACTTAACTTCCAGAAGCTGGAAATGCAGCTCAGGGCTCAAGTTCAAAAATCTGAAAAGTCCAGATAATGAAGGGAACTTCATCTTCTTCACCTATGTTAAGGTTTAGTCTCCTAATCCATTTAGGATTCTTTTCCTTCTCTCTTTAGTCTCTAATTAGACTCTAACCTCTGTTCCTTTTTCCATAACACTAGAGTATTATAAATATATATGTTTCTTCCTTTTGTAAATTAATGAGAATCAATGTATTCCTTTCTCTCAGCATGGTATCGAGCCATAAAAGAGTTTGAGAATACTAGGATTAGAGGGTTTAAAGTCGTGTAGTCAGTGGCGCTGTCAAAGACCGTGTCACAATCCGATCGTATTATAGTCTTCACGAAGCCTCACGGAAGCCAAACCATCGTCGGAGAACCTTGCCGGCCGTGACTTTTCACCGTAAATTTTAAGCGACCTCAGTTATGGCGAAGAAACTTACGGCGGGGCGCCTCCTCGATCTGCCGGTGGAAGCCTCGCCGGAAAATAGCATCACACGCGCTCACACACGCTCAAACGCGCCGATCTCCGGTTCGGCGCGTGACGGCGCATGTAACATTGTTTTTACACACGCCTCCTCCAGTGATGTGTCTGTCGACAAGCGCCCTTCCATCCCTTCACGGCGCCCGTAGTCGCGGGAAAAGCCCTTCTTTTCAATTTTCTCTCCGACCACTATTAGCGTCTTCAGTCGCTGAATCTCCATTGTTTTTGTGTTTTGCCGGAGCTCTGACATTTCGGGACCTTGGGGAGTTGTATCTATTGATTCCTACTAATTTCTCATCTCTATGAAAAAAGACTTCTCTATGTTTGAAAAAAGGCCGGACTTTCAGATTCTTTTGTATCTGGAACTCCTATGATTACCTTGGATAAACTCACAGGGAGTGAAAATTATCAGTCATGGGCGGACTCGGTGGACCTTTGATTTATTGGTAATGGATGTGAGGATCATCTTACTACTGCGAGTCTGCAACCACAAGAATTCCTGACGATAAACGTACTTAATGGAAAAAAACTAATGCTTTACCTTGCAATATTCTTGACGATCTATTGATGCAGACTACATATAATATTGGGGCTATAAAGAGCTTGCTACACTCTGGAATCGGGTAAAGCGTACACTAACGATATTCGAGGCGTCTCTTGGGTATCCTCCGCCATCCAATTTAGAAACAACTTCGGTATGGATATATCTTCTTATGGTGGATGAATGTCTGCCCTTAAGGATGAACTTATCTCTATTTTGCCAAAGTCTACTAATACTGAGACTTCCCTGTCCAAGATGGATCGAGTCTTTATGATCATTTTTTTGCTTAACCTCGGGCCAGATTTTGAGAACATCCGGGAACAGATACTCACTTGAGCAATTATTCTTTGATGAGGCTCTTGCTTGATTACTTCGTCACACCTCCACTGCCACTCAATCCATGCGATCACGAGATTACGCGAGACGACACGTGATAGTTTACCGGTCTCTTTCTCGAGTGATTCAAAGGTGGGCTGGCGGTAGCGTCGAGGTAGAGGAATGGCGTCCTCGATGCACATATCGTCATAAGCTTAGACACGTGATTGATGCTACTCCGGTTACATGGCGACCTCCTCGTCTTTGCTCATTTGGCTTTCGGTCTTACGATCATTCGGCGTATTGAGTTACGTACCGAGGAGTTCATCCACACCTCAGGGGGTCATTCTTACGCCCGGTGAATATGAGGAGTACCTTCGTCTCACTCAAGCAGCCAAATCTTCCTCCATTGCTTTTGTTGCCCAGACCGGTAATGTCTCTGTTTGCCTTACACATTCATCTACACCTTGGATCCTTGATACTAGAGCCTCTGACCATATCTCTGGTAATAAAGACCTTTTTTCTTCTCTTACCTTCCTAGTCTCCTTCCCCCTCCTGATTACCTTGGCTAATGGTTCTCAGGCCATAGCTAAAGGCATTAACTCGGTTGTCCCTCCTTCCTTGCCCCTTACCTACGTACTTTATGTTCCTAATTTTCTTTTTAATCTTATTTCCATTAGTAAGTTAACTCGTGATCTTCATTGTGTACTTACTTTTTCCCACAACTTTGTAACCTTGCAGGACCGGCATACGGGAAAGACGATTGGCATCGGACATGAGTCACAAGGCCTCTTTCACCTCAGCTCGCCTCTTTGTTCCACTGCTTGCAATTCCACGAAAGCTTCTCACCTCCTTCATAGTCATCTCAGTCATCCAAGCCTCTCAAAGTTTCGGAAGTTGGTTCCTCATTTTTATAGTTTATCTTCGCTTGAGTGTGAGTCCTATCAGCTTGGGAAACATACTAGTGTCTTGTTCTACAGCGTTTAGGTCTCGGACAAAGTCTCCTTTTTAGGCTTGTTCTTGCTTGTTGTTGGGAATCGCTACTCGATTTTACCTCACTTTGGGTTCGTTACTTTGTTACTTTTATAGATGATTATTCTCGATGTACTTGGTTATTTTTAATGAAACTTCGGAGTTGAGTTATTTTCTATCTTTCAAAATTTCATGCCCCAAAAATTCACACTCCAATTGATGCCTGACCATTATTACAGAAGTGATAATGCAAAAGAATATTTCTCTACGCCATTCTCTTCTTTTATGTCTTCCCATGGGATTCTTCGCACAATCATCTTGTGCTTACCTCCTCGCGAGATGGGGTGGCGTAGAATGGGTCATTTAGTTGAAACAACTCGCACTCTCCTCTTCCATCATAAGGTTCCTCAACGTTTCTAGGGGGATGCTATCTTAACTGCTTGTTATTTGATTAATCGTATGCCCTCCTCTGTTTTGCATGATCAGCTCCCTCATTCTATCTTACATCCTACTCAACCTCTCTTTTTTATCTCCCCCTCGCCGTGTAACAGTTTATGCTGTTTTGTTCGTATTCTCACTCACGAGGCGAGAATGAGCTCTGCGCACGAGAAGTCACGAAGTGTGTCTTCTTGGGTTATTCTCGCCTTCAGAGGGGTTATCGTTATTATTCTCTCGATACTAATCGCTACTTTATCTCTGCTGATGTCACCTTCTTTAAAGATTCCTCCTTCTTCTCCTCTGCAGTGCGTCCTTCTGCTCCAGATGTCTTATCTATTCCTCTTGTTTTACCCTCTCCCCGTTTCCTTCCTGCCTCCGGATGTCGTGACTCGGCCCAGCTTCCAATCCCATCTTTCGTAGATCCTCGTCCTCTACGGGGCCTCGTGTTGACTCATCTCTTATCTGCCAGTCATCTCTGCTCAGTTCCGCAATGGTGATGATCTACCTATTGTAATTCGGAAGGTACGCTTTGCTTCTAACCCACATCACTGTTTATAATTTTCTTAGAGCTTTCATTACGTTTTATCTTTATCACTGCTTTGCATTTGTTTCAGCCCATGTACATCCTACACCCTAAAAGCACTAGTGAATTCTCTCTCATCGAGTGAAACCGAGGCAATAGGCGAGAAATGGATGCTCTTTACTCGATGACACATGGGAACTTGTCGCTTTTCCTCTTGGCAAGTCTCACCCGTCGGTTGTCGTTGGGTTTATCTGATGAAGGTGGTACCGATGGTCGATTGATCGGAACCAAGGCCCGTTTAGTTGCAAAGGTACACTTTCGGCAATATGGCTCGGTGATATGATACATTTTCTCTGGTGCGAGATTGCTTACAATTCGCTTGCTTCTTTCTATGGTTCTTTATCGCGTTCATGGCATCTTTTGATTGGATACTCCAAGAATGTCTTTCTTCATAATGATCTGCTGAGGAGGTTTATATGGGCTCCACACGGTTTTGTTGCTCGGGAAGTCTGGTTTTGGTGTCTGGTACGTCGTTCCTTATATGGTGCAGAAGCCGAGTCTCCTCGAGGCGCTTGGTTTAGTCGGTTTAGCTGGTGGTTGAGAGTTTGGCATGATTCGAGCGCGACGGCGAACCATTCCGTTTTTATCATCATTCATCTTTTGGAAAGTCATATTTACTTGATTGTTTATGTGGATGATATTGTCGTCTGAGCGCGATCGAGGATGGTATTGAGAAATTTCAGGCAACATCTTGACCACTTTCGGACAAAGACTTGGGAAACTCCCGAAGTATTTTAGGCGTTAGGGTAGCTCGATCCCAATTAGGAGTGGTTATTTCTCAAAGAAGTATACCTTGGATATATTGTGGTTTCTGCGGTATGTTGAATGGTAGCTTTATTAAACACTCTATGGATCAAGATATCAGGCATGCAAGTCGGGGGAGAACTCTACGAGATCGGGAGATGTCGGCTGGCTTTTGTAGGTAAAGCTGGTATCTACATTTATCGGCTCGGCTGACATCTCGTTTCACGTGGCGTGGATTAGCCGGTTCCTCTGATCACCTTGATAGCCAGCTGGGATGTTGTAGTTCGATTTACCAGTTATATCGAAGGAGCAGCGGGTCGAGGGTGTTGTATGAGAACAGAGGTCATACCCGGGTTGTTGGATACGGTGATGCAAAGCGGCGGGCTCACCATGAATAGGCGTTCTACATCGGTGTTGTGTGTTCATTGGAGGTAACTTAATATCCAGGAAGAGTAAGAAACAAGTTGTAGTAGCGAGATCCGGTCTGAATAAGTCTTGGTATGGCGCTTAGCGGCATGTGAACTCATATGGTTGAAGCATATTCTCGAAATTTAAGATTTGGGAAGGATGGTGAATGAAGATTATATGTGATAATCAGTACACCTTGCATATTTCATCTAACTCGGTTTTCCATGAGAGAACCAAACGCGTGAAGTGGATTGCCACTTTATCGAGAGAAAAGATTGCATCGGGATGCATATCTACTAGTTTAAATCGACTACAATGACCCGACTTCACGGATATCTTCACCTAAGTCTCTTAGAGGTCTAGGATAAAGTATATATCGACAAGCTTGGTGCTTTTGACCTTTATGCTCGGCAGAGGAGTGTTGGAGTTTAGTCTCTGTCAAGATTTAGGATTCTTTTCCTTCTCTTTAGTCTCTAAATAGACTGCAACTCTGTTTCCTTTTCCCCTAACACTAGAGTATAAATATGTATGTTTCCTCCTTTCGTAAATTAATGAGGGCCAATGTAATTCCCTTCTCTCAGCGGCTATTTAAGAAGATATGAAAGAGTTAGAAGGCGCGGAGGTATGGTGATTTTAGAAGCTATTTCTCGATGAAATCTGATTTTGGCTCTTTTTCTCTTGTGAGCCACGGACTTTTGGAAGAAAGTATTTACGAAGGATGAAAAGTGGCAAAGACCATGGAAGAAGAAGCCAGACATGATTGATAGAACAATACTTGGAATCTTGTAGATCCTCCACATAGCGAACATTATTGGTCTTAAATGGGTTTACAAGACCAGAATGCAATGAGATATTCAGTGAAAGCCTGAGACGGATTAATTGGCGAAGGCTATTCCCATGGAGCGGGGTAAGAATTTCAAGCCAAACTTTGCACTAGTTGCAAAAGTGAGACAATCCACTTATTCTTGCAATTGTTGCCTGCATTCAGAGTTGAATGTGTATCAAATGGATGTCCGTCAGCTTTCCTTAATGGAGAACTAAAAGAGGAAGTTTACGTTAAGCAGCCACATGGATATGAAGTCAAAGGCAAGGAAGAAAAGGTGTACTGGCTGAATAAGGTGTTATATGGCCTCAGGCTCCACGAGCTTAGAATAGTAGATTGATTCTTGCTTTTTCAGAATTCAGAGTTTTTAGAAAAGTATATAGACAACTTTATTTTATGAAAGAATGAAGCAAATTTTATCATGAATGCGCTTGTATGTTGATGATTTGATTTACTTTAGAACAATCATCATTTACTTGCTGATTTAAGCATCAATGATAGAAACTTTGAGATGACAGACTTGAAGGATCATAAGTACTTCCTTGGGATCACAAGTGAAGCAAGGAAGAGAAGTACCATTTCCCAAGAAAATATGCAGCTAACATCTTGAAGAGAATTCTACATGAAGTTGTAAGGCTGTAAGTACTCATATAGCTTTAAATGAAAATTGAACTTAATGATGGAGCTAAGAAGGTTGATGAAAATCAGTACAGAGTCTAGTTGGATCTCTTATTTACTTGACTCATACTAGACCAGATATCCTCAGCGGTTAGTATGTTGTCAAAAAAAGATTCATGCACAGCCCAAGTGTGCTTCATTATACAACAACAAGGGTATTGAGGTACCTAAAGGCTCATTGAAACTTGGTTTGAAGTATGGCAAGATTCCAAGTTCACTTGACTCTTTTACCGATAGTGATTGGGGCTGGATCTGCGGCAGAAGAAGCACATCAGCCTATATTTTCTGCCTTGGAAAGAGCACCATCTCATGGTGCTCTAGAAACTAAAACACTGTGCTTTGTCATCTATGGAGGCTGAATATATTTCAACTATAGAAGCTGCTTGTGAAGGAGTTTGGCTAAAAATTGCTCAATGATTTGGAGATGACGGAAGCAGGAGGGTCCTACAACTATTTATTGTGACAATATGTCTGCGATTGCCCTAACAAAGAACCCAGTTTTTCATGCCAAATCAAAGCATATCGAACGGAGGCATCATTTTATTCGTGACCTTGTGCAGAAAGAAGAGATACAGCTAGAGTTCTTCAGCACCAATGAACAACCAGCAGACATGCTCGCCAAAACCTATCACTACTGAGAAGTTTTGAAGTTCAGAGACATATTGGGACTCCTGTTTTAGAGAATTTGTGAGGAAAACGAAGTGAGTCAAAAAGTCGATAGTTAATTCAAAGAGTTAGCTGTCATTCATTTATTTCTCAGCTGTATTTTTCTAAGAAGCATTTAATGTTTTGCTAAATCCCTAGAATGTTAGAATTCCCTATGTATTTCCTATACACGGCTTCTATATAAAGCTGTGTCAAGGACCTTTCATATACAGAGAAAAAATAAGAAAAGAAATCTAGTCCTTCTCTTCAAAAAGTACAGCAGCACTCTGTCACTAAAAACTTCAGTAATTCTACTTCTATCTCTATTTTCCAACACATAAAGTAGGTCCCTAATATTTTTTTAGTTGTGGACATGTGATACTGTAATAAATTAAGGACATGAAAGTTTTTAAGAGAATCACTCTCAAAAACAATCTCATAAGCAGAGTTTCCAATTTTCCCAACATATTGAACATTCCCAATAACCATAATTAAACAGATAAAAATGAAAATGCACAAACACGAGTAACAAGAGGAATAATCAGTTCAATGATACATGGAAAGATATTTTCCCTATTTGTAAATGATGGAAACACAAATTAAAAATCAAAAGATGCTACTGTATTTTGTGGAACTAATCGAAGGCCTGAACTAGCATTCACTGAAGTGACAGCAAAGGTACCTCACTCGAATTTAGTGAAGTACTGCTTCAGTACTCCACGAACAGTAGCGCCTAAAAAGCATTCAAACATGCATAGCTTCAAAATTGCTACATCTGGTATATTATTTTACTTCATATCCTGCATCATAGATTCAAAAATAGACCAACACAATAAAGTAAACAGATTTCATTACTCTTTGTTTCAAACAAAAGCTGAAGTAGTAAGTAACAGATATATGGAAAGAACAAAGCTTTACTTAATTATGCTAATATATCAAGATATTATAATAGATATTTTCCCTTAAGTTAAAAAAATTCGCACAACATAATAAGCCAAGAGCAAGTATTATACAATTCAAATTTAGCTTGTTAGAGTTTGAGTTGAGCTCTAAACAAGCAGGCTTGGCCAGGCTGAATCAACTAACATAGTTCTCTTTGGGTAAGTGAGGTTTTTGGGGACCTGAAATATTTTATGAACCTAACCATGTTATTTAGCCTAATCCAATAGTCAGATTCATTTCAAATCCAACACTATGGCCATATGAATTAAACACATTCCCTTCACTTGGTAACTGTGATTGTAAAAGCTAACCCAACTCCTCATGATATTTTATGAGCTTTATTGCATGGCTACTTTCTTAAATGCATCGTCTGCTTGTTTAGGGTCGAATTCTTCACATTATCTCCTAACTCAAACTCAAACTTGATTTCTTAAGAAAATTAAATTTGAGGATGAATTATTTAGAAGATGAACAAGCTTACATAAGGACACTAACAAGCTGCACTAAAGCTAATCAATTTCTGTTCCTTGGCCTTGGTGCATCATCAATATAGCATCCAGCCCATGGGCATGCGACAAAGCATCAGCCCATGGATGTGAATTATAGGACACATTGATATAAACTAGGGAAGCTAGGATCTTCCATATAGTAAGGCATTAGAAATCTGCGGCTATCATTGCAGTGAGATGGTCAGTGTTTTTGCTACTTTTATGTATCTGTAGCATATTGATACTAAGCAATTCACCTTAAGAATAAAAAAGTACACTAAGGACAACATCAGAAACAAGCGTATGAGTATTTCATTGTGCACCTTGAATCCGCTTTCCTCAATCTATAGATTGTGATGCTTGAGAGTGTTGCTCCTCAATCAAAGTTTGAACTCTCTGCAGCAAACACCAGATATGTACATGTTCCATGGTTAGAAATATTCCCCACAACAAAGTCTTTTTATGGCAATAAAAAGTATTGTTAGCTTTCTACTGCTACGAAAACTTCCAACCTCCTCTAGTTTTGTAAGATCATAAGTTCCCCAGAAGGATAGAAAAGAGTCATGCCTAAGAGATTTTTGATGGTGACATGCAGTCATAAAAGGAGGAAAAACATAAACCAAATGAGGAGAGGAGAGAGAGAGCTCCAAAGAAAGAAGTTCTCCTTCGTTGTATGAAAATGACAAAACTAAATCATCAAAAGTTATTTGAAAAATTTTCAAGAACTCAAACTGACTGGGGTTCAATTCTTCCACTGATATTTTAGCATTGCCCAAAGCCGGATGGATGGCTATGCCAAACTTGGAACATCTTCAGTTACAAAGCTGCACGGAAAACATCACTTCTTATTTCTGAAAGTCGTGCTAGAACAGCCTAAAAAGACAACAATATTAAATCAATAGATCAATTTCCTTGAATGTGATGTCACAGAGAAGAAACATGATCTGAAAATAAGAATTACCTTCTAAAAGCCTGGATATACAACTCCTTGAATTTGAACATCATCACTTGGTGGCCTTCTCACACCCTCATTCTCAATTCTAATAGAGTAGACCCCAAAAAGGGACTGCAAATATCCTGAGAATAAACAATAAGTGCAGCCTAAATAATAAATATTACAAGGATTGAGGCAGTAGCTAAGAATTGGAATTTGAATTAGTTGAGGGGAAACAAAAACTGTCAGCAGCAAGAAGAAAGAATATCATGATATCAAAACTTGCATGGTTTAACATAACAGGAAATTCACTCAATCCTTTTTTGTTAACCATGTCGTACTAAATGCAGCATAAATCTAATGTAGGTCCAAATTAGCCCAATCATATGTATTATAATAGAACTCAAAACATCCCAGGCAGCCTGATCACAGATATGCCTGTGCTGTTCTGATGTATCGTGATATTTTCAGGAAAATCAACGACTTGGCATTGACCAAAGTAAGTGGAAGGACTAGTTTCATAAGTCATAAAGATATAAATAAACAAATTATAAATTTTTGCGAGTAATGGGGATAGTGAAAATATTCATTCAAACACCTTGCTCAATTACAACATCAGCAACTGAAGGCAATAGAACATACTTCTCTTTCTTGATTCTCCCAAAACATATAGAGATAGTACTGGTTTTCTATACTGAGCAAACAGACAGAGTGTTACTGAAATATATCAATACATGACTTGCATAGTCAATGTGACATTTTAGAGCATTATCTGTGATCTGTACGGGAGAAGTCTGACAGTGTATTAGCAACCATTTATTAGACCAATCAGATATTAAGGGAAAGGGCTTAGACAACTTTTCAGCAGCTTTAACCAACATAAAATAAACTATTTAATAAGTCTCATTTCCAGTCTTGCAATTAAAACAAATAACTATATTTATGAACAAGTGGATTTTGGATTGAACTCTAATTGTTCCAAATTCACACAGCTAATGACAAAGCAAAACCAAACCTTTCAAACCCCATAAAATTTGACTTCAAAATTAAATTCCAGCCCACTTCCAATTAAACATGTTAAAAGGTTGAAAATAGGCACACAAAACAAATTAGCAAACAAAACATAGAGCTTTATGAAAGAAAATATAGTAATTGCAATGCTTGCAGATTTACACTTATAGACTATGGCATTAGGTGTGACATATAGCTTCCCTCGACCCCGAATATCCTTCATAATATATGTCTACGTACTGGTAGATAAAGCAACATGAACAATCCGTCCCCAAACCAAAATTAGAAACGTAGTATAGAACCCATTGAGCTGTTTGATACTTCACAAAATTATCTTCCATTTCTTGGAAGGAGGCTGTATATAGAATTGTTTCATCTTCAGACCCACTATCTTCATCACGAGAACCAGGTTTGGATAACAGGCCTCTCTCCAAGAGGTTCATTTGTGCGGCTCCATTTCCCGGTCCCATCAGCAGATTCAAAACTGTCGAACCAAACTGCTTCAAGCTCAATGCACAAATTATTGCCTAAATTCTAATGAAAATAATCTATATAGTTATTCTTGAAGAAAATGTAAAGAGAACACGGATAAAACTTTTGAATCTTGAACTCTCCCAAATTTATTTTATATATGATGCTTGAGACCTCCCACTTACCTGTGCCTGATGAAACTATTCTTAATTTAACTGAGCCTGTATCATTCTACAGAAAAGCTGAGTCAATATCATACGCAATTATTTCCCTATTTAGTTCCTCAGTTTTCTCAGTAACCAAACGCCTAAAACAAAAAGTTGCTAGTCCGCCGCCCTAATTTTCCCATTGATGCGCAAATATTGCACAATCCCCAATCTCTCGGAAAGGAATCATCCTAGGTCGAAGATCGATAAAATCGCAGTGCGAATACAATTCGTTGAACTCTTTCAAGTACAAAATTAACAACATAACAATCAAACAAATGCCGTTTTCCGATCATCCATACAAACAAACACGTATAAAGAAGAAACCAATTGCTCCAATTAACAAAACAAGGGCTTACCGATTAGGAATTCGAACTCTTCGCCACTGAAAGTTCAGAGCTTGAAGTCGTAATGCCCTCTTCCCGAATTTTCGAGCTTCTGTGGAGCGCTTCCGCTAACGTGCGCCGCTTTCCAAAGCCATGGCCTTGATGGCATGTAGCGTCAGCACACCAAATCCTCTGTTCTCTACAATCGATGCCGTCGATATTGAATGCCCGCTATGATGATCATTGATCGCGAAGTTGGCTTGCTCTTATTAGTGGATCTCCGGGTGCACCGCAATCAGCATGCTCGAGAGCGCAGCAGAATACCACACGTTACGAATTTGAAAAAACAAAGACCAGTGGTTTGCTGGGAGAGTTTGGTGGTGGGAAATACTCTCAAATTCCCTTTTTCATTTCCTGGAACTTAAATCCTACGATCTAAAACCTTGTAATAAGTGAAATTGATTTTAAGTTAAATTATTAACTTAAATTTGAGTATTTGTTTTTTAAATATCAAATTAATTGAGAAAATAAATTTTAAATCATATTTATTGTAATTAATTTTATTGATTTTAAGTAACAATTAAATCTATTAATTATTAAATTATAGACATAAAATAATTATATAAATATTTATTATAAAAATGAGTATTGCATGTGAAATTATAATTCTAAAACATATTTTTATCCATTTCTCTCGTTCTTTCTAACCCTTTTTCCCTCATCAATGAGAGATTATTTTTTTTATCATTAATAGCTTGAAATCATAAATCTATATTTATTTCTATAAATTTTTTTCAATAAAATAGATTAGCATAAAATCTGATTTTTTTATTTGTTTATTTTTATGTTTTTATCATTAATTCTTAGTCTGTATGTGTTATTTTGTCAAATGCCCATTGTGTTTCTTTATATATGGGTAATTCGATCGATAAAACGTATTCGATCGAATAAACATCGAATTAATTATAGTTGTCGATATGTTTACAGTATGTCAGAAGGATCATATTATAGTAAGCCATTGTAATTATCGAATATCTGACTTTTATCTTATTAATTGTGTTATTAACATGAATGATGCATTATGCTTTATAGTTTTTAGCAAAATTTATTATATGTGTTATATCAAATGTATTGCTAATTTGAATTAATAAAATTATTTCTTAAAAAATATATTTTTTCATTAACATAATTTATGGGCCTATGTAGATAATATGTAGCTTCAATATTTTTTATTTTTGGGTATATATTATATAATCCCATCACACTATAACATATTATGATCAATCTACCATGAATGAAGATTGATTCAAGATTTAAAGATCAAATTAAGAAGTATATGATCATAAAAAACAAACTTATAAATATGCAAAAGGAAATGGGTCAATCTTAAGTCACATTAATATATTTATTAAATCAACTTATAAAACAATTATAATCAAAATGCGTTGTATAGAAGCTAATTGTTTTGTTACTATAATAATAATTTGATTTCAAATTCAATAATATATATATATATATATATATATATATATATACTCTATATATATATATATAACATAATATGAAGTATATAGGGGAGTCAAGAACATTGGACCTATTTGGTTTCTATTTCTATTTTTGAAAACTCTTATTTAAGTTTTTTTTTTTATGTATTTTATGTGAAACAAAATGTGTTTTTCTATTTTCCTTATTATCTTTGATTTTTAGAATAAAAAATAGTTTAAAAAAAAAAAGAAACAAACAATATGTGTCATACTTCAGTCTCAATAACAAGACCTTGTTGTTCGTCCCATGGAATAGGGATAAACCCGCAGACAAACACTCCAAAAAGATAAATATCGTTCAAACGACGTCGTTCCGAAAAACCCTAGACCTTAAGCCACCTACGGGAGCAGGTACCCGAAGAATTTGAGAATTTCAAACGCTAGCAAAGAAGACGCTGCTAATGGCGATGGACAGAAGAAAAATAATAACAGAAGAGGAGACGAAGAAGACGAAGCAGAAGAACGATAATGGGGAAAGAGAAATCTTCGCTTCCTGCTCTTTCTCCAGCATCGGTCTTCACCCTGCCTTATGCGACCAACTCCGAGGTTTGCTCTCTATTTCTCCGCTGAATTCCATACTTCAAACTCCAAATTGATTAATGTCAGGAGAGGAATGTGCTGTACAGTTGCATGAAAACCAAACTAGAATGTATAAATTAGCTTCTTCAATTGTGTTAATTCTTAAGTTTCGAGTCGACAATCCAGTTAATCTTAACTGGTCTTGTATTTTTTCTTGTTTTTCGATCATAGAAAGGATGGGATTCGAAGTTCCGACGACTGTGCAGGCAGAAGCAATACCTGTAATTCTTTCTGGGCGTCACGTGTATCCTTTTGTTGATTTATTTGATTAATCAAACCATTTTGCACCTGCTTAGCCTATTTCATTGTTCCATGTTTTGAGTGTTTGTATAGTTCTTTAATGGAAATTAGACTTGTTAATGCTGCTACTGGAACCGGGAAAACTATTGCATATTTGGCTCCAATTATTCATCATTTGCACCAGTATGATCCTCGAATTGAGCGCTCAGCTGGAACTTTTGGTGAGTTCATTTGTTACGAGCAAAGAATTCAGTTTTAAGATTTGTGTTCTATAGATTTTTTTTTCTTGTTACCATTTATAAAACGACATATAGTTTTATCTTGAATCCTATGAATCTCGTTGTTTTGGCTGATATATGATGTCTATAATCATGGTTGCAAGAATTATAGTATGGTGCTTTTATAACAAAACTCTTTTGTTTCTGCTTCACTATGAAGAAACTCATGGAGCTTAGCTCCATTTCAATGTGTTTCTAGTGTATCCCGTTATGGGCTCATGGTACTAGCTTTCTGATATGAAACCGTGCACTTTAGAAAAAATTGAAAACCTTGGTAAAAATACAAACACAACTGCCTGTTATTTCTTGTTGCTTCTTTATAAGGGTCTCGGTTTTCCTATCACAGAGTCAAGGCTATGATATCGTTACGCTTATTCTTGTTAGTGGGGAGAAGTGTTATTGTAAACCTTTGTTTATTTCCACGTAGGTCTTGTTATTAATTAAATACTTGTCTGATATAATTGTTATATCGTAATAGCGTTGGTTCTTGTGCCAACGCGGGAGTTGTGCATGCAGGTTTATGAAATTTTGCAGAAGTTATTGCATCGCTTCCATTGGATTGTCCCAGGGTACGTGATGGGTGGCGGGAAGTGAGTCAAAGAGAGAGAAAATGAAGCAGGTTGCGGAAAGGTAGGGAAACTTTAAACATTCAGATTTATGTATTTTTTTCATTTTGTTTTAAGTTCCTAAAGCATTTCCTTACATTTAACTTCTAAACTACCACAGGAAACAAATACTGTTCAGCACTATAAGAACCAGCTTCGTTGGACTGGAATCAGTTGGATAAAAGGAGTATTCACCAATCCTTTTGAAGTGCAGAATGATATTTAATTAATGGAAAATTACTTAATCTTGACTGACAGATCAGAGTTTTTGAATAGTTTAAATACACTTTTCTTATTTCTTCAAACTCGATGAGTTGTTTTGATGCAATACAATTCAGCTTGCATCCAAACATTGTATGCACCGGACTAGAAATCTATTTTCAACCAGCTTAGTTTCTTTCAGGGTTTTTTAGGTTTTAATTGAATTATACTAGAGTGATGGCCAATTTTTATTGGTTCATTTAACAACATGAGATTTTTTTTTTTTTAAATCATCAATAAAATAAGAAATCCTTATACTGATTGCATAATTCAGTTAGTGCTCTTGGATTATTCATTTACCATTTTGTTCTATTTAAATTTATAGGCCTTTATATCTTCTTCAACACGAGCCAAAGTTCTTTGTTGGCTTAATTCTGTTATCGAAGCATCTTCACTTCACCTTGACTTGGGACTAATAACTTCTTCCTAGTGATGTTTCTTGTCTTTGTGGAGCACGATAAAATCGTGTCTGAAACATTTTACTTACTCGATGCACTGAATTTGGTACTTTGAGCTTAGCACATCTAAAATTGTTTCTTTGATGTGATTAGTATTCAGGGAAATTTTACACGAGGGAACATCACCACTCATGGATACAAAATGTTGGGTAGTCAAGAAACGACATTTTTGAAGAATGTACAGGATTTAAGTGTCCCTATGATTTTCTCATGTTTTTGCCTTATAGAAGGCTTTTGTATTTTGTGAACGTGTATGATTATAGTCAAATACTCTGGGCATTGTATGACATCCCATTAGTCTTTTACCGTAGCTATGTTTTAGGTGGATTTTTTGTGGAAATTCAAACATGATACGAGTAAACTTCTACTCTGTAAATGCTGCTTTTATTGTTACACGTCTTTCTACGAAAGTGAAATTTTTTGGTCTCACTAATCTGCATAACAATGTAGGTTTTATAATTATATATAGAGATGCTAGCCTCCAAATTACTTGTCTTAGAAGTTCTTGATACAACAGTTTGTCAATTCTTGGAATTCAAGGGTTTTAAATTTGATACAAATTTTCAGGCATATCTATTCTCGTTGCAACTCCAGGACGCCTTCTGGATCATTTAAAAAATACTTCATCCTTTGTGCACACAAATTTGAGATGGATAATCTTTGATGAAGCAGATAGGTATAGTGTGCCATCTTAAGTTTCAGTTTTTATCTCTTCCAATTTTTTTATGATATTGTAAACAGGATCTATATTTTTTCCTTTCTATTCATTTTCCCATTAATTCTTCCTGCATCCTGATAGGATTTTGGAGTTAGGGTTTGGTAAAGAAATAGAGGAGATACTGGATCTTCTGGGTTCAAGGACAAATGGGCCTACTGGCAGGGAGCATGCAGTTATGAAGATTTCAGAATTTCAGAGGCAGAATTTAATGTTATCAGCTACTTTAAATGAAAAAGTAAACCATCTTGCTCAAATTAGCTTAGAAAATCCAGTTACAATTGGTCTTGGTGGCAAGAAGATGCAACCAAATCCATCACTTGAACATTCTGGGTCTGTCAAATCTCATGCTGATGCTGATTCAGAAAAGTTAGACAAAATAATAAGCCCATCAAATGGGGATTATAAACTTCCTACTCAATTAGTTCAGAGATATGTGAAAGGTGTGTGCTGTTGGGAGGATTTGTTTGGTGGCCTTAATAATTCTCAATATGATTTAAAAAATTGTGATTTAATATTCTGTGCAGTGCCCTGTGGTTCAAGGCTTGTGGTGCTTCTTTCCATTTTAAAGCATCTTTTTGAGAGAGAAGCTTCCCAAAAGGTGAGGCTATCCTCAGCTTCTAAATTGGTCATTGTTTTTTTGTTTGATGAGGTGCTTTTTATTATGATAGCTTGTCTAGGTTTAATCGTGTGACTTTTAGTACTTTTTCTGTCTTTTGATTGTGGAAATTTCTTGCTTGTTAACAAGTGTGAAGTTTCATTGTTTTCATACTGCCCCCTCACTTCCATATGTCTATAAGCACTCAAACTTATATTATTATTGACATGACAAGCTATGAGTCATAGAAACTTTGTACCCCTGTCAGTTGTTGAGAAATTCTTGGTAGAATGTCATCACACGGTGCTGACTGATCCTTTTTTTTATTCGTTTATTTGTTTGTCTGTGTAATCAGAGTTAATTGAAGGAAAAATTATACTTTTCATTGATCACAAACCACCTATTTATATACAAGACAATTCCAAACCAAATAGGAAAGAATATGAAGTTTCCTAACTCTACATGAATACATGTTTCATTTTCTCAACTAGTTTCTAATTCTACAATACTATAACAATTTGTTTTTTAATTTAAATTCAGTTTTCTTGGTCACTCTATGTATGCCTTCTGAGTTTATGATGTGAATCCCTAATCATAGACATATAAAGTAAAGGGCATATGGTTCCCATATTTTAAATCAAAGTTTCTATATTATTTCTGTTAGCATGTATTCCTCTGAATAATTACCATGTAATCATCATCTCAACTATCAGATATGCATGGAGACCTTTATTCCTTCGGTATATTTGATAAATTATACCAACTGCTGTTTAGAATCATTGTGATTTTACCTAGTTTGTGGATAAGATCATTGATTTTTCTATCCCATAACCTCCCAGCAATAGTTAATTGTCAGGACACAGGATTTATTGTTTTTTATTTTTTTGGGTTTTCAAATTGCCAGGTCAAAATTTTCTCAACCATGATAGCATATTGTTCTGTTACCTCTCTAATGAAGTGATGTTTGACTTCATTATGCTTTGACCAATCCTCTAACTATCTTCAAACATAATCATTATCCATGTACACCAATCCTCACTAGACAAGTTCATATTGGTGAAACCATTCTCTATGAAAATTTTAGCAAATCTTTTTCTACCTTCCGTAGTTGTTGTTCCCCACTTTTGTCTTGAGCTCTTATCATCTTTTTGATAAAACTTTCTTACAACCGCGTAAGTTACCATCTTGTCTTCTTCTAAACACAATACCCGATGTGATATGATATCCACAACAATGATTTGAAATAGAATAATAATAAAAAATAAATAAAGCAATAGATAAAATTATAATTTGAAATGAGTGATTGGTGATTCTTAATGGCTGATCTCAAAGATCAAAAAGCACGACACTCTAATTGGTGGGCAAGGAAGAAGAAGGATGGGTGGATATTAACACCAATGGGGAAGATAACATAGCATTTGATTATAATTATATAATTTATAATCCTTTCGGGGGATGTTGAAAATGTAATGTTGAAAATTATCTCATAAATTCATGAGATCGAGGATGCTAAATTTCATGAGAAAAAGGAAATACATTAAAACTATTTACAATGAAGAATAATTAATTTTATCGTTATGATTTTTTTTTTTACTCAAAAAAACAATCATTATGAAATTTGTCTTTTTATCACTTAACCTTTTCCTTTTTGTGATTTTATATGTTGTTTTTAAATTTTTAGGATAATTTTAGTTATTTATTTGTTTAAGCTGAGGCTTACACCTCATTTGCCACAAGGCTCAAGTGTCATCTCGTTTAAACAAAATGCCTAAAGATCGTCTTTAGCCATTTAAAACATTGGTCCTACTTTTTATTTGATCACATGCTAATTCTACAGATTGTGGTATTCTTTTCGACATGCGATGCGGTAGATTTCCACTATTCACTTTTCAGCGCATTCCTGTGCCCACCCAATTCACATTCAGAAACAGAAGATAGACAAAAGTTCTTTAGATTCAAAACATTTCAGTTGCATGGAAAGATGAAGCATGAAGATAGAAGAACCACATTTCAGACCTTCAAAAAGGAAAAATCAGCTCTTCTCTTGTCTACAGATGTTGCTGCTAGGGGCCTGGATTTTCCACAAGTTAAGCTGTATCGTGCAGTATGAATTCTCAGGGAGGCTAGTGAATATGTCCATAGGTATCTGGAAACTTTTTCCTGTTTGAATTCATTTTTATCTTTTACCAAACAGTGGGCTTTCATTAGGTACTTGCACATGTTTTCCAGCCTATTTACATCAGCATTTTTGACTTGGCATTTGATTAGACAAAGTTCTTAAAGATTTACACATTCAACCCCTTAATTACTCATGTTTTCCATACAAGATGGATTTGGATGAATGCCCTTGTCCAATCTACCCCGTTGCAATGGTGCAGAATGAATGCTTGTTACTAATTTTTTGTTTAACGCCAATTGAGATGATTCTCTTGGCATATGGGCAAATTCTTATTTCATTGTCATTGAGATTAACTTCAATTTGAGGGGGGTCTGTAGGGGTTTTGATGCTTTTGTAATTCATGCAGGGTTGGAAGACTACTGCAGTTAGGAGAAAGGGGAGATGCTATGTTATTTCTCCAACCAGTTGAAATGGATTATTTGCATGACCTAGAGAAACTATGGTGTATCTCTGACAGAATATCCGCTGCTTAAAGTGTTTGATAGTTTTTCCACTGTCTGGTCGAGCACCATATCAAAGTTTATTTCCTTAGAGATGCATCCTGGGTGCTATATTTGTTGCAGAAAGGCACTAGAATCCTTCATTCTCGCTGAGGTACAAGCTACAACCTTAAATTATAATGATCTTTTGTTCAAGAAGTTGCTCTTTCTCCCCTGTTCTCATGAGTCTAGTCTTAATTTTCAGATATATTTCCTTCCTTTTTAAAAAAATTCATATTTTCTGCCAGCTGGCTGTTCTCGTCTTCTCAGTTTCCATCTTTCTATAAAGTTCTATCTATTTATCTATCTATCTATCTCTCTCTCTCTCTCTATACATATATGTATATATATATATATATATTGGACTCACCCAATTTGGCCATTCATTTCCTACTAGTCTGTCCACATGCGCTAAAAAACATAAGAAAGTAAAAAGGGAGTAAAAGAAAGAGCGAGGACAAACATCTAGAAAAGGCAAAAATCATCAAATGCTTGTGATAGCTGTTGGATGAAGTTCACTTTATGCATGATGCATTTGTTGGAGAAAATGATTTATATATGGATCCCATACTGTTTCAATAGGCTGTGCAATTAGTTTGACTATAGCGTTGGTTTTGGGACTGGAAACCGAACTAATGGAATCTAGCATGTGTTTAGTTATTCTTTTGTCAAGGATTTTTGTTTGGGTGCTTGTCCAGAATCATCCTCTTTGTCCCTCTTTCATTTTATCCAAATTGATGTATTGCATGTTCATCCTATTACAGCCAAAGACAAAGAAGCTGGCTAAGGATGCATTCTGCTCTTGGGTCCGTGCATATACAGCTCACCGTGGTGAGCTGAAAAGAATTTTTCAGGTGAAAAAGGTTCATCTGGGGCATGTAGCAAAGAGCTTTGCATTGAAGGACCAACCCTCCCCTAGTCAGGGAAATGTCGCAAATGCAAATAAAGGAAAAGAGACCAGAAACAACAGGGATTCTCCAAAAGGAAGAAGTCATGAATCTTGGAACATTGCAATTTTAATTATCACCATATCCAATGGGCAAGTTGAGAATGGTACAGATACCAAAGACTCCTACAACAGCTCCCTGCATTGAGCCAAGCCGGGCACGTTCTAGGCAGGCTGATCATGAGATCTTCAGACATCGTTTTCTTATGAACTGGCAGTGGCTGGCAATGGTTAGTAATTGGAAGCTGAATTGGAAAGGCCCATGTCGACGTTTAATTATCATTTGCAGGTCCCCAATTTTGAAAAAAATGCACACTTCTCTTCTTCCTACCATACTGTCCTTCAATTATTGGGGATATGAATTTGTTGAGTTGTTGTATGAGTATCTGAAACTGCTGGCCCAATGAGCTGTGATCATTTGAGTGATGTTATTTAATTTGATTTGGGATATTATTATTGGTACCATTGTTCCTCCCTCACAGGCTGTGCCGCCTGCCCGGTTGGTCATCACGAGTTGGTTTTCCAGCCAACCGTACTGAGGTGACAATAAAATCCATGACCCACATTAGTTGGAATATCTTTTCCTCTACACAACTTCACATTCTATGGAATTCAATTCAATCGTCCCCGAAACTCGATGTTTGTCAATTTGGTCTTTGAACTTTTTATTGGGTTTAAGGATTGATCGTAATATTACGCCAGTTTAAATATGTGTAATATTGGCAATGAGCAGCGCTATGGGGTAAATAGATTAATACATCTGATTGATGTGTCACCGGTCAGTGGTGTGACATGTTAGCAAATTATATTACATGTAGGTGGCATCGACGGCGTTAAAGTGGTTGTCGATACGTTACCGTTTGTTGTGAAATAGGTTTTGAGTGCAGAACGAATATTGGGTGCGATATATTGAAAAGTTTAAGGGTCGAGGATGGGCATGCTCTTGAAGCGTTATGAAGCGTCCCATGTATCTTTATCGCGGATATCTAATAACCTAATGTGTGTACCTTATCCCCAATTTTCAACACTAAACGATATGTTTTTCAAAATAATGCTTAAATTAGCGTTTAACTGCTACGACTTAAAAAATTTGAAAATCATAGTCAATAACTATGATTTCAACATAAAGAAATATAAAATTATAGCTCCTAACTACGGTTTTGACAAGTACACGATAGTTTAGGCATTGGCATTTTTCAAGACGGTGAGAAGCAACCGGAATCCGTGGGACCCACTTGCATGGCAAAACCTCAGAGCAACCTACGCGTTGACGGCCAGACGACCATAAACGAAACGGTGAGGTTCCGATAGTCCCACGTCAGGTAAATTGAATCACTTGGTTGGGCTCACCTATGGGCCCACTAAACACGGATGCATTTATTAGTCTTTGGCCCAACATTGTTAGTTCGGCCCACCTCACGTCCCTTTTCCGTCCACCTCAATTAATCTCTCTGACTGTGACTTCTTTTCCATTTTTATTTGTAAATTTTTTTGGCGGTGTTTGAAAGAGTGTAAGAGAAGGATGAAAAAAACAGAGAAGTCAAAATCTTAATCCAGTAAAAAGTTAAAAGTTAAAAGTTAAAAGTTAAAACAATAATCAAGATTAAGCTTTCGTTGAAGCAACCTAAACGCCTTTCCCTATAAATATTATTTATTAAAGGTTCCCTCTAGAGTACCATACGTTTTTTATACTTATAGCCCATGATGTTAAGTGTTATGTAAGGAACTTGTATCATATAATGCTGGTTGTTACTCATTGGTCTTCACTTTTCAAAATTTGATTTCAAAAATTTTAAGGAAGAAAAGGAATTAAATAGTAAAATATAAAATTAATAAATTATTCTTACATTATTACTCGAACCCGATACCATTCCCCTTTTTATGCGGTCTTGTCTTTTTTTCGAATCGTTGAATATTTTTCCACTTGAGCTAAGCATAATTGGTTTATATTATTATTTTATATATAAGTATAATCTGAATACAATACCTCTGCATACATTGGGTTTGAGGAACCATACATGTGGAGTAAAAGCGACGTTAGCGAGAGACCCACTCTAATACCGACATTTAAGTGGAGAGGGGTCGGATGCAGAGGCTAGCTGAGAGTCTTATTTTGTGAAATATATAGCCGTGAGAGAGGAAGAGGAAAGAAAAGCATGTGATTTTCAGGCTCAAGCGAGTAGTTTTGATTCTATTTGCGGGTCGTTCACCGTTGGATCGGGCTGATTTTGGACAGGTTCGGAAGCGTGGGCACTTCATTCTGTACGGTTGGATCGTGATGATATGGCGAGGAGATAAGTCTTCGTAGTTTATGATGCAACTTTGGGGTATTTCTTTTTTTTATTGCATTTATTTTCGTTGGAGCATTGGTGTTTGATTACAGATTGTTGGCTATAGCACATTTTGGTGCACTTATTGGACTCTCTTTTACCCCTATTGATCATAGTGGAAATTTATTTAACAGTGCAGACGACCTTTGGTTTTTTACTACTTCTTTAAGGGGTTTACGTTAAACAAATTGTGTCTCTTATTATGTACATTGATTTACATTTTGTATATTTTTATTGGTCATCCTCATAAGTTCTTACTTGGTAAGGGAATTTAATTGTCTTCTTATTTTTCTTTCTGTTATTCGGTTTGTTTATTGTGTTAGCCAGGTTTCCCTATCGAGTGGTATCGGGGCCAAGAGTTGTTAGTGGTTGTTTTACTCTTTGCTTGAAAGATGGGAGCGCATATGAAAATGGTATCTTTAGATGGAAGCCAAACTATCACTATTGGAAGGGTAAGATGGAAGGACTTGCTATTTGTAAGAAGAATATGCATATTCACTGTCTTTAGCGTATGATGGTCAGTGTCGATGAAGAGTGGGGTTTGAGCATGGCGCGGTATCTCTTGGTTTGCTCAGACACTTGTAGATGTAAAACCTATTTATAATCTTATTAGCTCATTGGGACACGTCTGAGAACTATGTGGCGAAACACTTGAGTCCTTGTGCTTCTAAATCAGGGGCTTGACAAATTGTATGCTGGTAGAATTTTGTTAGTTGAAGTACAAGATGGAGCTCCATTTGCGAGCACTTGAGTGAATTTCGAGGGCGTTGTGATCGGTTGTCATTCTGAATTATCAGGATTTGATGATGATGTATTTGGAATTATTTACGTAATAACTTTCCCGATTAAGGTGGGGAGACATTTGAGGTTTATGATTAGTCTTTGCCCCAATGGCATTGTTCCCTTGCAAATGCATGAAGACCAGTCTTTCTTAATGAAGAGATGAAGGAAGGCGCGAGGTATTTTACCTGCTTCGTTCGGAGGTGCATTCTTGAAAGGGGGAGAAGCGGGTTGAAGGTGGTAGAGACAAGAGCGAGAGCAAAGTCGGATCTCGATGCAAAGAATATTGAGGTGCCATTATTGTCGCGAAATGAGGGCTACGTCGAAGGAAGCCCACATTTTTACATGGAAGAGAGAGTAAAGACGAGAACAGCGAAGAAGGATCATGATGATCGTGAATGTGTGACTACGCTGCAGTGATGATCTTATTTATTCTTCATGACCTGGTCACTTAATTTTGTATGCGTGAGGCATGCTGGTTGGTGATAGTGGTCTTTGCTTTGCATGTTACACCCGGGGAAGGAGTTCTTCACATCTGCACTCAGGGTGATTTTGGAGTTTGAAGATGGAGTAATGATGGCGTGTCCGAGGTTATTGGGGTTGGTGATGCGTTTTATGACCGGCGTGAAGTCGGTTACTTTCTGAAGTCGAACATGCTCCGGTTAAAACTTTAATTTGATCTCTGTGCATGTACTTGATGATGATGGTTATGATAACCACTTTAGTTCTGGAAAGTGGAAACTCACAAAAGGTAGCTTAGTTGTGGCAAAAGGGCAAAAGATTTCAAAGTTGTATTTAATGAAAACTTTGGTTGCTAGTGACGGTGTGAATGCGCACTATGGATATAGAACTGCTTTTTGCCTTTAGAAAACAGTCGTATCAGTGAAGAGGTTGAATTGTCTAGCAAAGAAGGACATGCTTGGGTTGAAGAATGTAGATTTGGGAGAAATGTTCTCATTGCATGATTAGTAAGCAAACAGACATCTTGAAGCATCCTCTCGGAAAATCGAAGCTTGCTTGAATTGGTGCATTCGGATGTTTGTGGCCCTTTGAAGGGTGAAATCCTTTTAGTGGTGCCTTTATTTTGTTACGTTTATTGATGATTATTCCGAAAAACTTTGGGTGCATGCTTTGAAGTCGAAGACCAAGTGTTGGAAAAGTTGAAGAGTTTCATGCCTCGGTTGAGAGGCGGTCAGACAGAAAATTTGAGAAATGCATCGAAGTCTTATTGATGGTGGTGAGTATTGTGGACGCTTTTGATATCTTTATGCGACGTGGCATTGCGTGAAGACTCCTCCACAAAACTCCTGCGGCTGAATGGTTTGGCGGAGAGGATGAATAGGACATTGATTGAGAGAGTGAGGTGTACTTTCTGCGAAGCTAAGTTACAAGCATACAGGGTGAGGCACGTACTGCAGATTGCATTGATCAATCTTAGTCCTATTCATTGCTTTGAATAGTGAGGTGCGAACAAAATTTGGTTTGGCGAGAATGTGAAGTATGATCCTTAAGGGTTTTTGCATGAAGAGTTTTGTGCATGTTCCCGAAGGATGAAAGGTCGAGTTGGATGCAAAGTCGAGCGGTGCATATTCATTGGCTATGGTGAGGATGAATTTAGTTCACGGAGTTCTATGATCCTATTGAAGAAGCTTGTTAGAAGCGAAGTGATGTAGGGAATTCATGGAAGATCGAACCATTGAAGACATTGATAAGATGGAGGAAATTACGCACCTAAGGGAAGGCGATGGTGTGGTGATTTTACAGACCTATTGACGCTATTCGAATCCCGAATCTGTGCCGAGAATGATGTTGGTGATCGACCTTTGCATATAAATGGAATGTTCACGGTGATGATGATGAAGGGCATGACATGTCACAGATGAAAATCGAGTGATATTGCGAACCGCTCGAGTTCGACTGGGAGGTCCAATGAGGAGAGACAATGACTAAGAGGTATTCTCTGATGAGTGTATGTGATTAACGGATGATGAAGAGCATGAGTCTTTCACGGAGGCCATGGAGAGTGAAGAAAGAAAAAGTGGTTAGATCACGATGAAGGATGAGATGAAATCCTTACATGATAATCCCTGCTTTTGATTTAGTGAAGTTGCCCTAAGGTAAGAGGGCCTTGGATAGCAGGTGGATCTATAGGAGTGAAGCATAGAGAAGTAACACTATGTCTCAGGGTATAAAGCGGATTAGTGGTGAGGGCTTTAGTCGAAAGGAAGGGTGTTGATTTTAATGAGATTTTCTCTCACAGTAGTAAAATGTCTCATCCATTAGAAGCGTGTTGAGTTTATTTTGCTACTCTTGATTTGGAGGTAGAAGCGAATGGATGTAAGCAGCTTTTTCTTCATGAGTGATTTGGAAGAAGAGATCTATATGAAACAGCCTTATGGGTTTCATGTTGAAGGGAAGAAGACTATGTGTGTAGGCTTAGAAAGAGCTATATGGTTTGAAGCGAAGCTCGAGCGGTGTGAGTTTGAGTCTATTATGTGTGAGCAAGGCTACATGAAGACTCTTACGACCGTTGTGTAACTGTCGGAAAGTTTTCTAATGATGACTTCATTATCCTTTGTTATTATATGTTGATGACATACTTATTGTTGGGAAAAATGTTTCCATGATTGACGAGGTTAAGGAGCGATTGGGAAAGTCATTTTCCGTGAAGACGTAAGTGTAAATGATTCTTAGTATAAGAATCATCAAGTGACCGAAAGGAGAAAAAGTTGTGGTTGTCTGCAAGAACACTACATTAAAGGTGTGCGAGAGATTCCCTGGAAGAGCGAGGTGGTAAAAGCACTCTCTTGCTTTACTCATTTTAAGTGAGTTAAACAAAGTCCATCAAATGAAGATGAGAAATTATATATGCAACGGGTTCCTTATGCATCTGCGGTGGGAAGTTTGATGTATGCAATGGTGTGCACAAGACCAGATATAGCACATGCTGTTGGTATGGTCAGTAGATTTTTGTCAAACCCAGGTAGAGAGCATTGGAATGCTGTAAAATGGATTTTGAGGTATCTTCGAGGTACTGTTAATATGATGCTTTGTTTTGGTGATGATAAGCCTACTATGGTGGGATACTCAGACTCAGATATGGCTGGAGACATTGATTCCAGGAAGTCCACTTGGTACATATGATTCGAATTTGCGGGGGCGTGACGGCGGTCGGGTTTGGGGGTGTGTGGCTTTGTCCTCTTCTGAGGAGGCGGGAATTTATTGCCATTCTGCAGAGAGCATGCAAGGAGTTCTTTATGGGTGAAGAAATTCTTGCGGGAGGCTTGGTGTTGTTCGAGATAAATATCTCTTATTTGTGTGGATAGTCGAGTGCTATTTATCTTGGTAAGAACTCAACCTTTCATTCGAGTCTAAGCACATTGACATGAAATTATCATTGAGATAGATCTTTTGGATGCTAAGTTGTTGGAGGCGGCTAAAATTCATGCGATGATAATGGTCGCGTGATGACTAAGGCATTACGAGAGGAAGTTTGAAGAGTTTGTTGTGAGATCGCCGGTTTGGCGGTCATCTCCCGCTATAGTTGTGAGGGGAGATTTGTTGGGTTTAGGCTCCTTCCTATGTGGAATTAAAAGTAGGAACATTGTGAGGGACCAGCATGCCGGCTTATTTAAGTGGAGAGGGGGTCAGTTAAGTGTGAGAGTGCTTATTTTGTAAATATAGCGACAAAGAGAAGAAGGAAAGAAAGGCACATGTGATTTTCAGCGGCATCCCATGACGTCGTTTTCAGATTACAACTTCAGATTCGTTCACTGTTGGATCGGGCTGATTTTTGGACAGCAGGTTCGGAAAAGCGTTCATTAAATGCGGTTGGATGCGTCGATACGATATCTGAGCGGAGATAAGTGCCGTGGTTTATATTACCAACTTTGGGGTATTTTAACTTCTTATTTTTGCGTTGGGCGTTGGTGTTTGATTCACAGATTGTTGGGTACATAGCACATTTTTGGTGCACTTATTGGAAACTCTCTTTTACCCCTATTGATCGTAGTGGGTTATTTGTAACTTTCAGTGCAGACTGACCCAGTGGTTTTTCACTTACTTTAAGGGGTTTCGTTAAGCAGGTGTGTGCAACTTGTGTCTTTATTGATTTACATTTTGCGTATATTTTTATTGGTCCTCTCATAGTTCTTGCAAGTAAAGGGGAATTTAATTGTGCTACCTTTTTGCTCACATTGTGGTTTGTTATTGTGTTGGCCGGTTTTACTGTCAGCGTCTTACGTCTTATCTTTGATCTTTTTCATTGTTTTCTTTTTTTTTTTTTGTGTTTTAACTTTATAGTATATGTTTATACTAACTTTAATCTTCAATTTGTCCTAAATAAAATAATTAATTTGCTGTGGTTGTCTCTATGATTACATAGCCATCATTACAGCATCTTGTTCTAGATATAATCGTCGCCAAGGGCATCATGAATCCAAACACCAAGCACAGGCATTTTGATGGGATTAAGGTTACTCATCTCTTCGATTATTAAAGATATTTTTGGGTCTTTGTAGTATAAACTCTTGAAAGGGTTTGCTCATAATCCAATCATTACTATAAAATTATAAGTAACACAATAACTTAATTAAAAGAGTAAAAAAGAAAGAAAGAAAAAAGGTGTAATGTCTTGGAGTGTAAAATAAAAATATCTATCTGCGAACATGAACTTGTAAGCGAGGTGGTTGGGGTCTCTTTTATCTTGATAAATGGTCTCGAGTTCGAACCTGAGAATGTAGCTGTATTTTATGTTATAACTTTATCATATTTGTGGTCCATTTCGGTTCGTATGAGGATTAATACTAATGTGATATGATTTAAAGGCGTTTTTTGTGTGTGTACATTCATATTGTGAAATTTTTGTAAGTTTGTGAAATTTCATAGAAATATTATATAATAGATAATAAATTTATATGTTGTTTCTTTTTTAAAACTTATATTGTGTAACCTTTATATTTAACATTAAATTTATTATTGAAAATAAAAAATTTGATTTTATTATTAAAGTTTTATATTAAATTTTTACATTATAATATATTTATGCATTATGATTAATAAATATATTGAAATTTTTATTGGTGTCATATATTTAATGTTATATTAAATTGATACCCTGATTATGAGACTTTTATTTATACTAGCTAACATTGTATATTTAATCTCTATAACTTTTATATAATATGTGTATATCAAAATAATAGGTATATAAAAATAAAATTGCATTTAAAATTAATATTATAGAAAGAATTTATCATATTAAAAAAATAAATAATATGTGAATAGTGAGAGAAAATGGTTGGAGTTCCTTACATGATGAAATTTTTTGTTTTTGTGAAAAATATAACATTGATATTCCAAACATGGATGATATATATATTTCTTACTCGAGGGAGACCACGATATAAGGCTCGTGAAATTACAAATTTACATTATTATCAAGTAGAGTTATTTTATGCTGTTATAGATATACAATTTCAAGAGCTTAATAGTCGTTTTATCGAGGTAGCGTTATTTGTTCTTTGTGTAGCCTACAAATCCCAATGACTTCGTTTGTTGCCCAGCGAGCAAAGCTAGTCGATTTGTTCGGTTTTATCCAAAAGATTTTTCTCTAATAGAGTTGATGATACTTAATGATCAACTTGAAATCTACATCATTGACGTGCGATCCAATGATCTATTTTCCTAGTTGAAATGAATTGGTGATCTTGCAAGAAAAATGGTTGAGATAAAAAAACTAATTGTGTTTATCTTGTTACATTGGTCTTGATCCTACCGGTTGCAATAACAACCGTTGAGACAACATTTTCTACTATGAATATTGTGAAAAATCAATTGCGAAATCGGATGAGAGATCAATGGATGAATGATCAGTGCTTGTATATGTGAAAAATATATATTTAGGTTATAAATATATTCAATAGCAATGTTATCAATAATATAACCTTTTTTTTTGTATTTATAGTTAATTAAATATTATTTTATTTATTATAAATGATTCCCCCCTAAAGTAAAATCCTAGGTCTGCCACTAGGCTCGAACATATAGATGAGATGTTTGTGATCTTTTTATATGTGCAAATATCTAGAGTTGAATCACATAAATGTAATTACGTTTAGTGATATAGTTTTCTTAGTTTTTATGATCGTTTTTGTCGTATGGTATGACTCAAAACTGTGTTTTATTATTATTTTTATAACCAGTTTAAAACACCTCATAATCCGATAAAAAATATATTGTAATAGTGAATAATCAGTAAACTGATAAAAGAATCACCTGCTTCGAACCATTGAGTGCAATCATTTTAAGTTTGCTATAAAAAGAACTAATTTAAATGGCAAAAGCTATGATCAGTCACGTGAAGGACAGATATAACTAATAATAATAATAATAATAATAATAATAATAATAATAATAGCATTAAGTATAGACATTACTGCACTGTTGGGGAAAATGGGAATAGAAATTAGAGAAATCAGTGTTTTAGCTGAGTAGGTTGTCGGTGTTAATACAAAAAAAATATATATATAACATTAAAATGAAATGAAAAATAAACCCATCTATATATAAAAATAAAAAAATAAATAAAGTGGCCGACTTTGTATGAAAACAGGGATGAATGTGGTTGTTGAAGATCTGACGAAGAAGGGAACATGTTTACATGCATGGATGGAGTTGGCGTAGCCGCGTACGAGACAACGCCACAATCCCTTTTTATTTTTATTTTTATTTTAAAAACGTTTATTATCAATTGAGTCATGTACAGCTCAAATAATACAGTGTTAAATAAAACATAAACCCATAAAAGTCTTAATTCGGGTGTTAATAGAAACAATTTATCATCTTAATACTAAATTGTTCTAAAAAAAAAAATTAATGCTTTTTGTTTAATTAGTGATAAAAAAAGGGATTTCGATTCAGAGTTATAATGGGACGTATATTATTTTATATTTCAAGTGCATAGTTTGTCAAAAAATAAAAAGAAAGCCAGCCAGTCGCTTATAGTGTACTCAAAAAACAAAATAAAAACTTCAAGTCAATCTTTGAGGGCCAAATAATAGAGTCACCGATTAGGGGTGGTAATTCGGTATCGATGGGTCGTGTTCGTGTGCGATGTCGATATCTGAGATGGGTATTCGATATTCTCGACCCAAACCGTGCGAATAATAAACGATGTCGACGTTATTGCTTATTCAGCCAATTTATTATTCGTGTTAGAAATGGTCAATGGCGAATATGGCGTTAATTGGTTATTGCGCCAAAATAACCCTGTTAAAATTTAACATGTTTATTAATTTGTTATTTAATTATTATGATTATAATTAATAGTACGTATTAAACAACGAAATAAACTTATTAAATAAATTAATTAATTAATATAATAATTAAATGGATGATTCGGTCAGTCGTGTTAGACGGTCAGCAGACTTGATCCGTTGTCGCGTGTTAGATGTGTCAGCCAGCGAATATGGCCTAAAACAACGTTATCTTCAGGCCGGCCGTAAGCGGTAAATTAAGTATCTGATTCGTGTTATATCGAGTTTATCGGCCCCCTGTAATCTCAATGTTAAAAAACATGCAAAGGTGTAAAAGGGAGGGTTTCCGGTTTAAGTTTTAGCAAAGAACATATGCTATTATATATGACAAATGCATAGTTAAAAAAAAAAAAAAAAAAAAAAAAAACAACCATGTAGGGTGTGTCCGTAGAATTTAGGACGGTTACCCTAGAAAGAAAAGGTTTCTGTAACCCGGAATTTACGCCGTGATTCTCGTTTCTTGCTTACCCAGCCGGGTTTCACTGAATATTCTGTACTTGTGATTTGTGTCATAAATATTATTACAAAATTTTCCAATTATTGTCACATGATGTGTTTCATACTCCTTTATTATGAACTTCAGTTACATATTAATAAGTTTCTTCTTTTTTTAATTAAAAAACAAATAAAAAATGATTCTAAGTAAATCCTTATTTTCCTCTTCCCTTTATCTATTAACCTTTTTTTTCCTTAAAAGCGAGGAATATGTTATTTATCACTATTTTAAATCATTTCTTTTTAAAATAAAATGGTTGATATATAAATATAAATTTTATTTATTTTTTATAATTTAATGTGATTATACGTCGTCTTGATGTGAAGCGTTTGTCTTTTAATGTATGTAGTTTGACGTTTATTTATTGCATGGCAAATATACTTGATCTGATTTGAATGATAAAAATATATTAGATAAAAAATAAGAAATCAAATTAATGATCGTCGACGCTAATATGTGTGGCCTCGAATACGTGAACTTTTGATTCTGTTGGTCTGTGATTAAACTTTGGATGTTATTTCAGTTTTTAAAGTTTTTGATTATATATTTTTATCGATGTATTACTAGTTTAAATAAATAAAATTATTATTTTTATTAAAAAAATAAATCCCTGATTTTAAAAAATGATGTAAAAACTGTTTGACTTTTTTTGTTGTTGGGGTGTTACATAATGTTGAGTTTGCCTCAAATATGTTTCAGCAAACACCAAATGAAAGCAACCTCAAAGAGGTAGTAGGAAACTGACTTGACTCAGTGGTCTGGTCTGCTTGCAGAAATATTATAATCAATCAAATAAATCAAAATCATGTTAGATTTTTGAGTTCTATAATATAAATTGGAAGGTTACGAATTCAAAAACATAAAGATAAATAAATAAATATAAAAATATATGATAGTTTTAGCATTGATTCGATCGATTATGTATTATATCTAACGTGAAGGAATATTTTTCATTGTGTGAAAACATGAAGCAATTAAGAGTATCCAGTATTGCGATAGATTAAGAAAAATATCCCGAGAAAAATACGCATAAATCTTTTAATCTACCAGCTCTTACATCTCTGCTGTCTGCTAAATCTCTTTTATTATTACTCTTATAGGGATATTTCTAAAAGCTTTATTTATTTTATAAAAAAACCTAATATTATAATAATATAATAAATATGAATTATCCTATAGAATATTATTTATAAAAAAAAATTAATACTAAATAGAAATTTAAGAGGATCTGAATAAGGGTTCTACAATCATCAATGGTTAGCACCACACTAGAATTATCTCTTTGATAATTCTAATTTTATCCATCATAAAAATAAGAATTAAGACCCGTAATCGGTTATTAGCAAGGGGTTAAAGGTCATATAATATGTAATCGTAAGATCACTAAAATCACCAATATTTAAATATATGATAGCGTATTGATGAATAGGGATTTGATATGAGAACTTACTGTCTGATCCAGAAAGCATTTATCTTAGTGCAGCAAACAATCGCGCGACACCATCTTGCGATGGATTAAGTGGTAGTAATCAAAAAATAAATAAGCGAAACTTCGTGAAAAGACCTAAATCCCAAGTAATAGATAACTTTTAATTGTGATAACTTTATATAACAATTCTTCAATTCATAATCATGCTAAGATTGGATTAAGGATCCAACACTGCTTCCTAATGGGCATCTCTTTTTGTAGATACATGTAACATATTCAACCCACTTGATTGACTTCTTTTACATAGATGGTACGTATATATATATATATATATATGTTTATGCTTTTTGGTTTATGTGGTCAGAAAGGGGTAGAATTTCTTTCAGGTAGACATTAAATCCTTATCTGTAATCTTTATCCTCTAGTTTGAATATGAAGAGAGGAGGAAGAATAGGTTAGTTGATTGAACCCCACCTTATAAATGGTGCAATGCTGAAAAGGCCCCATCAAGGCTTTTTCTTTCTTTTTTTTTTTTTTTTCTAAGTGGATTGATGGTAAAAATCCTCTTCCAGGTTGCCCCAGGAAGGGAGGAAAGGGCTAGAGATAATAGATTAATTTTTATTTTTTTTTGTTGAGGAAGATTAGATATTGAATCACCTGGATTGAACTTTTTTTAGTGTCTCCTTTCCTTTATCCTAGCCCAGTATCACCTTTAGATTCCAACGGACTCTCAATTCATCACCATGGAAAGTGATCATCCAGCTACCCTCCTCTCACTCTGGACAATTCAATATTAATCCAATGCCCAAATCATGGATTTAGATATTATAATGTCATTTTCTTTTTATCGTATGATGCCTATTGGTGAGACTTTGATCTTCGGATCAGCGATCGTGAGTTGTAAAGATATTGATCGTCGGTTTTTGGTAATCCAATGGTGTAATACGGATCTCGACCCAATCTCGGCGCACCGATGATTAAGTCGATAAAAATATGGAGAATGTGAAGGAATTCTGTGATTGGAATTATACGTTTAAAGCCAGGGAGAGTTTTGTTTATCTTTCGAATTTATATTTGATTTTAAGAAAGATAATCTAGTGATTTTGATGATAAGATCTTTTTTAACATCGATGACTGATTTATTAAACGTAAGGATTAATGTTTTTAGGCAATATGAGATTTGGACGTTGGGAGATCGGGTGGATAAATATCGTAAGCGTCTTTATCAGTAATATAATTATCATACTTAGCGCTTTCCATTGCGATAGGATGTTTGTTGGGGTTAGGATCGCATACGGGTTACAGGAGGCTTAGGTTTAGTTGGTTTACGTGATTTTAATATGGTGGATTGTCCTTGGGCCTTCATAAGGTGGATCGAGTAATGGGTTTGTCTTGACAATGCTTTAGTGAATAATAGTTAAGCTGCAAAGTACTTTAATCTTTACTTTCTATCAATTAATTCCATAGGTCTGTAGGTCATCAAATTAACAATAAGGTAAACTTATAATGTTTTTCATTTCTTTTTAAAAATTTTGAGTAATTATTAAAAAAGTAAATACTTTTACAGGATATAATCAAGAAAAATTAAGTAAGATTTAGTTCGCAAAATTTTTAAGCTTATTAAAAATTCGAATATGAAAATTTTATTGTATTATAATGCTGGTTTTAATTTTCGAAGAAAATACGTTTTTGTCTTTGTTTGGTTGAAAATAAATAATAAGAAAATACATTTTGTAAAGATTTTTAGAAAATGAAGTTAATAAGCTTGATGAAAATGTGTTTAAAATGCGATTCTTATTCGCGATAAGTGTTTTTCGTGAGGCATTGAGAAGAAAATCGAAGTGGAAGAGCGAAAGGGGAAGAAAAGAAAATGATCGCGTCACGTGTTTTGTTTTTATCACGTCGGCCAAATCCGTGTTTTTCGATTTAATTAATAAGCGGCAATAACGAGTTTTAAGTTAAGTATAAAATATTAGAAAATAGTGGATTCGTTTTATTTGTTGAAATTTGTTTTATTACGGTCTTTATGTAAAACGTGTTTTTCGCTATTTTCGAATTTTGAATAAAGAAACGCCAAAATTTTCACTCTTAAAAACGAGGCAAGTGTTTATTATATTTTATTTTGGCTGACTACCGATAATAGTTTTAAAAGCATGAAACGAAAAAAAAAAAAAAAAAAAGTCTTACCAGAAGAAATACATTTATTTTTAATCTTGTGTTTTGTTTTCAAAAAAATAAATTAAAACATATTTTTCTGATTTTAGGAATAAAATGTTTTCTTTTTTCAAAAAAACCAGTAATGCCCTCAAATAAAAACCCTTTCTCTCTCTCTCTCTTTCAAATCATAGAGGGTGATGAGTTTGGAGTAATGTAGGGACAATGTCTTGTGTTTAACCTCTGCCGAATCCATCAAAGAGATATGCATGTCATGTCACTGTCTCTTTGATGATGATAATAATAATAATAAATACAAACTCACATCAAACCTATCCAGATTTTTAAGCAGGTAGCTTAGTGGCAATAAATAATCCTATTAGGACTAGCATTAAAAATTAATAATAAAAGTAAATAATTAAAGGGCACTTCATTCAAAAGTACCCACCCCACCAATTGAGTTTATTCTCTCACTTTTCTACCCCCACCTTTTTTTTTTTTCTTTCCTTTTTAAAATTTTACATTTTTTATTGTTTCTTTTTCAGTCCATGTGCCAATCCATATGCCTAACATGAATCATTCTCTTTGCCTCCAATCTATCCTTAAAAAATCAAATTAAATAGAAATATTCATATCCGTGCCCATTTCAAAATAGAAATATTTAGTTAAAATAAATCAAATAATCTAAAATTTGCAAATCTAGCTTTTTTCCATATTTTTTTCTTTGAAAAATAACCCAGTTCATACAAAAATACATCTTGTCCCTTTGTTTCTTATAAAAGAAATTGTTATTTTTATAAGAAAATGATAAAAGTATTTTCATCAAAAAATGATAAAAATAGATGAAAGTTAGGGGTCTCTTTGGTTGTATTTTAAATTTTGCTTTAGTTCTCAAAAGAATAAGAAAAATATGATGAACATATTTTTTTCAATTTTTACTTTTAAATTTAGGAACAAAAACAATAATTAAAGAGAATACTAAAATAATGTTTTATGTTTTTAAAGAAATATTTTCAATAATAAATTTTAAAAATGTGAACCAAATAAGGCCTAGATTTATGAAATTCATGTTTTTAAAGGGTATTTAAATCAAAACATCCTTAAAAACCTTAGTAGTTTATTTCTTTCTTTCATTTTGTTATTTTTAACCCATTTTTTTAAAGCAATTTATGTATTATTTTTTATAGATTCTTGTGCAAAATCGACATCGATATTATTTTTAATAAAATGGTTCTTCCGTAAAAATCTGGAATTTTACTTTATTTTTTCTTAATTTTGTCATCGTTTTATACGATATGTGGTTGTATCGTGCCCAATATGTGATTTTTGTTTTAAATGATTTTATTCTTTGTTTTTAGATTATTTGTGGGTGATATGAGCGAAAGCAGTTCGATCAGATATATCGAATCAGTCGTAGTCGTCGATATGTTTATATAAGCAAGTCGTATATATTATAGTCGTTCTGTAATTATCGAATATAAAGGTTTAGTAAGGATTTATTATGTTATTAATCTGGATATCACGTTATCCATTATAATTTTTAACAAATTCGATTATTTGTTCTCATCAAATGTATTAATAATTTAAATTAATAAAATTAAAAAAAAAATCAAAACACCGTTCAAAATAACTCCAAAAATATGTCAATAAAAGAGATAACCATGTTAATCACAAGATTAGTTGTGATTTGTGATTGAGTACCCACAACTTTCCCTAGAAAATTCAATTTCTTTGATAGCAAGTTGAATATAAAAATCCAAAATACAAATGATCACAGTACACAAAAATGACGAAGGATCTTGTACTTGTCATTTGATGGTAACATGTGGTGGTGACAACAAATATGAAATAGCAGACGTATTATTTTTTATTATATTTTATTATTATTATTATTATTATTATTTGAGTGGTTGGAAGGAAAATCTATTTCTCTGGGTAATTGACAAATTCCACTGCCTGTGTCTTGTCTTCTTCACTGACCCTTGACTTTTTGGGTACGCCCCTACCTATTAGGCTACTACTACTTACTACGTTATTTTCTGTTCATCATCAAATCAAATCCTCAATGTTTCTTATTATGGTATTATCCATGTAGCACAATACTAAATACTACTCTCTCCTTCAGAACACACCGACAATACCGAATCTATTCTTTACCTTTTTACCTTTTTTTTTTGACCTTTTCCCAAATATCTACATTTTTGTTTTCTGAGTTTGATATCAAAGTAACAGTAATTTATTATTCTGTGTTTTAAAATAATAGATTTGAATTTGAATTTGAATTTCACGTTTTGGGGGTTTTATTGTTTTTTTTTATTCTAAAAAACACATAAAATATTAAATTCAAATAATAAAAAAAGTTTTCAAATAATTCTAAAATAGAGTTTTTATGTTTTCAAAGCATAAATCAAATAAACAACACTATGTTATTCTAACCATTAATCAACAAAAGTCTTCGTAATGTACTAAGATAATGTTAAATGTAACATCATATTATTTATACATGTATAAACTTATTTTAATACACAAAATATATATTTATTATATATCTCAAATAATGGAGTGTTCATTGTTAAAAATAAATAAAAAATATATAAAAGATAGAAGTTTGCAATCCCATTGTGAATAGTTTATTACCTTGAATTTAGAATGTATTAAAAAAAAACTATCTTAAATAACATTAAAAAATATCATTGGTTAATGATTCTATAGGATAAAATCACATTAAAATCATATCAATATTTTGATAAATAAAATTATGAAACTCATTTAACAACGACTTCTTACAAGACTCAATTGATATTGTCTTCAACTCAAGATCTGATAGTTATTTAACCTTTTTTTTTTGTTTGAATCGTTGATGGTTACTTAACTTAGTATATGCTGCGAAACGAAATCCACACATGTTCTTTTAAATAAAAGAATCAAATAAAAAATAATAATAATTTTGTTTTGAAGTTAAATACAATAGCACAATAAATGAAAATCCCATATTTTTAAAAACTATCTTCCTATTTTTTAAGCCTTAAATTACTTTTTTTTTTCAACATTCCCTGATCATGACTCCAAATTACATTTTTATTTTCTAGTATGAGATAATGATTACAATTATAGCATCTTTCTTTATACGCGTTGTTGGCAAGATGGGAAAGAAAAGGCATGGGCGCGTGTTTTGTAAGCACTACGATACGAAATAAGGCCCGATAAGAAAAACATAATCATACAAGTGCAAGTTTTTTTTTTGTCGGTCGGCTTTGCATTACATCGTTATTGTTATAACTGTGAAAACTTTGATGAAAAATAATATGAATTAAAGAGAACGAAGATAAAATAAATGTCCTTAAAGAAATCTGCGATAAGTTTTAACGTGGTTCGATCAATTATGCCTATATTCACGGATGAAATATAATATTTTCATTATTTTTAAAACATAAAGAACAAAATTAGAATATCAAAGTATTACGATGATTAGTAAAAATTATAAAATCACAAAATCTTGGGATCTTTACAGCGTCGAGAAAATCATAAGCAAAGCTCTAAATACCAATCAGCATTTACTGCCTTGTGCGTGAATTTATCTCATTCTACTTTTTTTCAACTACGTTATCCCAAAATATTTATAGAGATATTACATAAACAAACCCTAATATTCTAACTCTTATGGTATTTATTCTTATAAATGCTTTATGTCTGAAATCTCTTTTTTATATCGAGTCCGACACTTTTAACAAGTCAAATCGAAACTTCATTATTTGGAAAAAATCGGTAGTATATTTGTAATTAAAAAGAGAAAAAAAGGCGAAAAAATATATAAATAAAAATATTCTGGTGAAAAAGGAGACATAGTTGGGGAATCCAAATGGAAAGGGTGGGATTGTAGTAGTGGTTTTGATAAACTAAACCCCACAATCTGGTCGGAGTTGGAAGGTAGTTGGTCCGACAAAAGCTGTCTCTTCACATGGATGGCCCTCCTTGACACCCTTCATTGTCCACCCATTTTCCCTAAAGTTATTTTTCATCACCTTTTTTTCCTCCCATCAAATAACATTTTCTTCCTCACCAAACACCTGTTTTGCACTGATTCGATTTTAGGAAAGATCTATCTAGCCTGTTTGGAAAGTTTTCTTTCTTACAATCGATTTTCAATCTTCTTTGCCAAATCACGAGGTATGTCTTTAAAGGGTTGTGTCTGCGTAAAAAACGTTGTCATGCGCGCGTATATCTAGGAATAATTATAAGTATAAGTCGGAAATGGCTAGCGAATGTAAAGTTCTGTCGTATAATCTGTATATTACCATTATATATATTGAAAATGAATAATGTTTTTAAAAAATGAATTAAGATATGTGTGTAACGTGTTATTTGATAACTCTTTTTCCATATTTGTGTAACAATTTTAAGCCTTTTTGTTTATTTGTCTATAGTTTAAAATAATAAATAAATAAAATAATAAATAATATTGATAATATATATATATATATATATATATATATATATATATATATATATATATATATATATAATTAAAGAGCTCAAAAGGAATCTAAAGTATTCAATATTATTATAAATAAACATGATTAATTATATAAATAGTGATCAATGAGACATGGCTCAATGGCTCAAGTCTTTATAAAAAACATAATATTATAATATTGTAATTCTAAATGATATCCAAAAGAAAAATTACATAAATGATGTCTCAAACTTTTTTATTTTTTATTTTTTTATTTTGATATATCAACTTTTAAGTTTTAACCACTGTTATTTTATTTCTTTACATATTCTTACACTATTCAATTGCATTATAAAATTAATGTCATTCAATAATAATACAAATACACGTGATAATTATGAATTAAACTTTTGAAATTAAAATTTACAAAACCATGAGTATGTGTAGGATGTAAATAGATTTTAAACACAAAGCAACGACGCTGATAAAGGCGTTTATCCTTTAATCCTATAAGTTTTTTTTTGTTTTTTTTATTTACATCTATTCATTCATATTTACAAAGTTATAATAATTTGTTCTCGAACTTGAATCCGAATGTACCTACACCACCACCAGTTCTTCACCATTGAGTTAACTCCTGTAAATTGTTCTTCATATGTAATAAAGCCCCAAAAAGTATTATTATTTGAAAAAAATAAAATAAAAAAATCCAAAGCTCATTCCTAATCCCAATCCTAACAAGTTGGTTGTCAGACCCGATTCTTTGAACTTGTGGAGGTTGCCAAATTTTATCATAAATAGTATTAAATAGACAAATAAGTCTTGTCTTGGTTATTTAGCTCTCACAAAAAAATTATAATTCTAGCTGCTTACTAATAAATATTGGGACTGAAATATTTATAATTTATCATTATATTTGCAAAACACAGTTATATTTTATGGGTTCCAGATTTTGAAACTATTAATTAAATTATAAGAAATATCCAATCACATCTCATATATATATATATATTTTGATAGTTTTATTAACTTTGTTATGAAATAATGCATGTATTTATTTATTACAAAAATATATATTAATTCCTTGCTTATTCAGCGCATACAACTCCTTTTTTAATTATTAAAAAATATAAGGAAAATTCTAAAATTGTGTTGATGTAACAAAACTTTATCAAACCTCTGAAAAAACTATAAGAAATGACCAATCAATAAGACTATAGATTAGATATGTTGAAACTTTTCAACATTTGATATGTTATATTAAAAATTTAGGAAAATTATGTATTAAGATATCTGATTTATAAATAAAAGCGAAAAATATATAAAGAATGAAATCATGATTTAAAGCATATGGAAAGAAAATAATTATTTCAATATAATTATTAAAGTAATAAGCATATTGAACAAAGATTGTATTTTTACCTTTTATTTTGAATTATATTTTAATTATTCAGACACTCTTTACCTTTGGTAGCATCGCGAAGCAATAATTCTGAAACGTTGTTAAAAAAAAACTTATTGATCATTCTTGTCATTTTCTTAAAAATATTAATATTCATATTCCATATAAAATCGATCATATATTTGAGATTGGTGTCAAAGCATTTTTTCATAATCCCTTATTTTCTTGAATAGTTTGGTCTCAAAGTGTTGGTATGAATTAAAATTAAGGTTTCTTTAGTTAAAATTAATAATGTTTTTTTAATTATTATTAACGAGAAGTGAATTATAAACATCCAAATACTATTTTTTATAAAAATGATAATCATGATAGAGCATTTACACTTCACTGTGAATCGATGGAACCAAATTTGCAGACAATCTCTTGCTTCAAAATCAATATTTTAATATTTGTTTCCTTTAAAAGTAATTATATAATTCCTTATTTTTACTTAAAAAAATATGAACCCAAAAACTTTATTGATCTCAATATGCCACAAATTATTAAACCTAATTATGATGAGATGATTATGTTTTGTCGAGAGCTTGATGATCAACAAATAACACGTCACCCCAAAAGCTAGAAGGTAGATGTTTTCTAAATATTTGGAAGATGTAGAGTTTCCTTATTTATGTTTTGGAAGTTGTTTATGTTTTAAGATAATAAATAAGGAAAATAGGAAAAATATTTTGAGTTCCCTATTATTTTCATTATGAAAACATAGAAAACATAAAAAGATTTTTCAAAAATAACAAAGAGTTTTGTAAAACATCAAAAAGTGTTTTATGGGTATTCAAAAACTATTTTCAAAACACTTTTTTTTATTTAACTAATAATTTAAGCATTTAAGTTTGAAAAATATGAAAGCTTAAAGATTAAGAAGAATTAAAATAAAATTTAAAACATAGAGAATCTCTTATTTTATGTTATATGAATTTAGTGTTTTATAATATTTTATAATAAAAATCTAAAAACCAAACTTATTCTCTATTGAATTTTAGCATTATTCTTATTTTTTAGAATAAAAAACAGTTTTAAAAATCTATAAATGAGCATGTCAGTAATTTTTCCTTCTATTGAAAAACAATTAGAAACATTTAAGTTTGAAAATTCGAAACCTTAAAAATTAAAAAATCTATAGATTAAGTATGAAGTTTCACTTTCACCATAGGCCAAAAAAAAAAAGGATCAACCAGTCAGAGATTCCTGTCATCCACAGCCGGTAGCCTTAGATAATTCCCTTGGCATCAGCGTTGACCGTCGGATTATCCCAAAACCCGCGCACGGCGATCGAAGGGTTGAGATTCGAATAGAGGACGTACTCCTGAGTTTGGCCCAGCACTAATTTTGCATGTGGCAAAACGAAATGAATTTGGGAGGAATCTGAGATGAATTTGCGAGGAATTTATTTGCATGTCCGGGAAGAGCGAAACACGCTTTATTTTACATGATTATTTTAATTCGCTCCAGTCTATTTTTATGTCGGCTTGTACCATAAAAAGCTGTCTTCCTTTCTTCGGCGTCAGATTTCCGGCGACTCGGCCCCTCGATCTCGCCGGTTTCTCGGCTCAATCCTTTCAAGGATCTTTAGCTCTCCGTCAAGTCCTCATCTTGAGTTCTAAGTGCCCGGGTTGTGGTCGGAGCTTTGTCTGCGTGATTTTAGTTTTCTTTTAAGTTCAGGTGGAAACGTGACGGTGATCTCAAAGAGTTTGAACATCTTAAGTTCATCTGTATGTTGTTTCAACAAGTTCAGTCTTGAGTTTGAATTTTCAGTTTGGAGAAAGTTTTTGAGTTTGGTTTGCTCCGTTTCGTCAATGGTGAGAGGTGGAATGAGTGGTTGTTGTTTATTGTGCGGGAGAGGTGAGTGAGGTTAGGCTTGATACTTGAATCAATGAATTGCTCTTGATGCTGTAGTTACGGTGAATAGTGGTTTAGCGTCGGTGAGATGGAAGCCGAAGAGGAACGCCGAGCGGTGATTGGATTGAATTTTCTCAGAGGAATAATTAGTATCTGTAAGCATGAAAGCTCCACCAGTAACTCTGGCGGGTTCTGGTATTGAAGGTGTGGTTGTTTTAGCGCTTTTCTGCTGGTTCAATTTCATTTTTTCTTTGCGTGTTCTTAATTACGTATCCTGAATCCGTCAGCTTTTGTTTTATTAGCTTTTAAATGTTGATCATTTATGGAATTATAAACCACTCTCTTCATTACCAGTGCTGTTAGTGGAATTTGTTTTTCCTTTGCTTTCTCTTCCAGGCTTAGTTTTCAAAAACATTGAGAGAAGAAAATTCTGAAATTTCTTCTCTCCTTTTCACCTCGTTTGAGCTTTCAGTAACTGCAGAAGGGTTTCTTTTCTTTCTTCTTCTTTTTTTTTTTTTGGGTGCATTAAATTATCTATTGAGGTAATCACATTAATTCTGATCTATAATAAGCTCTCACCTCCCAAAATGGTTCATAGATGTATACGATAACGTAAAATAATGCTCTCTTGTAATGAACCGTATGAAATGCTTGTGTGACATGCAAAGCCCTGTAATGTGGAATTGGTATTATTTTCTTAAACCACAGGATTCTTTATGTCATTCTCTTTCTAATGTTTTTTTAAATAGTTCATAAAGGGGGCGAAAGCACCTAGTGAAGGTTTCCCAATTGGTGCTGAGGTGATTTTTAAAATTGTGTATTTATTATTACTTTTCAAACCAGTTTCAGATTTGTCCTATTGGAATGTACCATTTCATTCCAGCATACCAAACACCTGGTGCTTCAAGTTTTCTGTTTATTCATCCTAAAGTCTTTAGGCTCTGCCATAGGTTTCAAAAGCATCATATTAACTTTTAGCTAAGTTATTGAAAATATTGGAGCCGTCCTTCTTTGGAATTTTGGCATTTAGCAAAATTATCTCAACCTCTAGCTAAATTTGCGAAAATATTAAAACTGCCCTGTCGTTTGGGATTCATCTTTCACCCAAAACCTCCCCATATGAACTTAAATACATTTCCTTTGAGTACCTTCTTTGGATCTGAAACTGGAAATTCATGTGCTGATAGTGTAGTGTGGCTGTTGATTAAACAAGATTCCTTAGTTTCTTCGCGAATGTTAATTCCAATGACACATTGTTAGTAGTGGTTACTGTTTGAATTTTATTCAGACTATTGTTATTGATGAAGGAGTTCTATTGATACTTTGTGAATTTGATGCTTAACATCTTTATTCTTCCTTCACTTTTGATGTACTGTTCAAATAGTAACACTTGTTCTGTTTTGTTTTGAAACAGGAGAAAGAAAAGTATTAATTCTGAGGTGTGGCATGCTTGTGCTGGGCCCTGGTTTCGTACTCAGTTGGAAGCCTTGTGGTGTACTTCCCTCAAGGTCACAGTGAGCAAGTATGTTGGTTTCTCCTTATCTCCAGCGTAACAAAATGTGAATTCAGGCTTCTGATTGAAGTTAACAACTCAATCCTCAGGTTGCTGCATCGATGCAGAAAGAGACCGAATGTGTGCCGAGTTATCCTAATCTTCCCTCCAAGTTGATTTGCATGCTTCACGCGTCCGTTACATGTATGAAACCTTCCAACTTCCAGTTTGTTGTAATCAGTTCTTAACAAATGTAGTGATTATATTTTTTGATAGAATGATTGCATCTACTTTTGATTTGAAAAAGCATACCAACATATCTTGATCTTCCCAAGTTGATTTTCACGCGTGAAGGCCTTCCTACCTGCAACTGCAGTCATGAACTCTCTTACACATGGGGTGCTTTATGTGCTTGGCTCAATGATTAGATCTACATTGATATGCTGCATGCATGGCAAACTCTTCAATAATGTTTTGTTGGACGATCCTAAGATTTATCTCTTACACGATTTATTCTTTTTACTAATTCATCAAGGCAGTTAAATGAATGAGTTTTGGAGTTGAATAGATTATTAGGAAATTTTAATCTCTCTATTCTTGGGGCTCGCCAGCATAGGCGCAATCCTATAATTTAATAGTCAAGAATGAAACAGCCTCTTTATGATTCATTGGAAATTTATGTATTTTATTGATATTTTGAATCAGGCTGATGCAGAAACCGATGAAGTTTATGCCCAGATGACCCTTCAGCCTGTAACCAAAGTAGGTCAGCCACTCTGTTTTATTTTAATGAAATAAATATCCATCACTTTTCCCCGATGTAATCATGTAAACATATTTACATGAAGTGCATCAAAATAACCATCTTACAGTGTGACAAGGAGGCATTGCTGGCATCTGATCTTGGCCTCAAGCAAAACAGGCAACCAGTAGAGTTTTTCTGTAAAACTCTCACAGCTAGTGACACAAGCACCCATGGTGGATTTTCAGTACCTCGTAGAGCGGCTGAGAAGATCTTTCCATCTCTAGTCACGTAAATATATATTTAAATTTTGATTTATGCTTTGAATTTGAAGCTTTTCTTGCACATTTAGTATCTCTACTTATCATGTCTGACCAAAGGTGTTTGTTAGAGATTTCTCAATACAGCCCCGCTCGGGAGCTTATGGCCAGAGATCTACATGATAATGTGGACATTCAGACATATTTATCGAGTGTACTCCTTCTCAAATTCCTTCTCCTTTTGAGCCTCATTGACCCTTACTACGATAGGCTGGTGATGCTTTGTTAAGCTTTTCTTCTGCTTTTAAATATGGTTGCCGAAATGCTACTTTCATCCCATCCTCTTATTTACTTCTAATCATCCAGTTGGACTCATATCTCTTTACATTTATTCAAGGATAAACATGATTCACCCAATTTTATTTGCTGTTAAGCAGTGCTTTATTTCATGTTGTTGTTCCTCATTGAATCAATGGTTAGTTAGGCATAGGCTGTGAGGAATATTCTGCCTCTCTGTCAAAAGAATTGTACCAAATCAAACTCCTGGTAGGAGATAATTAGCTTATTCATAATTTGACAATGTTATTCTTCTATGCTTAACATAAATAAGAACATTACAAAAGGGTATAGTGATAGACTTATGAGATACTAGAAAATGATAAGGCCATGCCAAGTTGTTCAACCTACACCTACATATGAGTTGCTTACAGTCATCTGTACAAGAACCCTTTATTCCTGAATTTGCTGTTGGTAAGGAAACCATCACTTCTGGTCCAGATAGATGATGTTTTTGCCTACAATTCAAGGAGATTTTGATTTATCAGTTTTACTTAAACAACTAGAGCTATACATTAAACCTGCAGTGCAGCTGTTTAGGACAGCCAAAAGGCACCTGCTGGCTACAGGTTGGAGTGTCTTTATTGCTAAGATTGTTAGCTGCGATTCTGTCCTTTATAAGGTATATAAAAGATTTGAGAAAAAGAAAATTTCCTCCAATTGGATGTTCATCTTTCCTATCAACATGCTGATAAAATCTTTTTGGATGTAGAGATGAAAAATCACAGCTTCTCTTGGGTATAAGGCGGGCTAATAGACAGCAGCCAGCCCTATCTTCATCAGTCATATCCTGTGATAGCATGCATATTGGAATTCTAGCTGCTGCTGCTCATGCTGCTGCAAATAACAGTCCATTTACCATGTTTATAATCCCGCGGTATTATTTAAGATGCTTCTCATTCATATAACATGATCAAAATTATGAAGATGTGTATGACATGCTCTGACGAAATTCATTGATTTTATTAGGGCTAGCCCTTCTGAGTTTGTGATTCCCTTAGCCAAATATAACAAAGCAATGTACACCCAAGTTTCCCTTGGCATGCGATTTAGAATGATGTTCGAAACTGAGGAGTCAGGGGTACGCAGATACATGGTACCATCACTGGCATCAGTGATCTGGATTCTGTCACGATGGAAAGAATTCCACGGTGGCGCAATCCTTTGGTATTTTGTGTCAGTTAGGAGCTTATGGGAATGAGGTGGTTGTGGAACTTCATTGTTGATAATGCATATTTCTAGTATTTTTCTTTCGAAAGACCCTTGGCAATGTCTTGGAGGTAGTCAATAGATGGGCTCACAAAAAAGTACTTATCAGTATGTTGAACCTCCTTTTAGAATCTATGTGTAGCCTCTAAACATGTGAGTTTCATAGTTTATATGCATTGTGTGAATGGAAAATCTATTGAGTTCTTTTGGTACACAATTAAAGTGTTTAGTTGATGATAATCCTGATTTTTAATCTCTGGTTAGATCTTAGTAATTATTTCCATTTGTTTCTGACTGAGATATCTGATTTTTAACACCTTGATGCGAATGCATTTTGGTTCTACAATCCCTGATCACTTCTTTATGGAATTGAATATGTTGCTTTGGTTTCTAATGATTCACCTTATTGATACATGTCCAGGTAAATGTGCTATTTCTCTTAAAGTTATCATGTTCATATGAAATTTGTATTCTTGACAAGTTGGCTGGGATGAATCAACAGCTGGTGAAACGGCCAATCCGAGTTTCTAATTTGGGATATTGAACCCGTTAACTCACTTTCTTGTGTCCTCCTCCATTTTTTAGACCGAAATTTCCCAAACAACCAGGATTTCCAGGTAAATCAAAATTCCTACTGAGCAATCTTCTAGGATATGACTGAAATATAGTGAATTTATGCTTTTATTTCATTCAGATTGCTTTGCTTTTGTTGAGCTTTTGTCATTTTTAAGCTGGATGTAAGTTTCCACCAAAGATGTTTGTTGGGTATCTGCTCCAGAAGACACTATAAGATAATTAGGCACTGTTTAGTAAGTGTTTTGAAAAGAGCTTCTTAAAAATTTTTGGAGAACTTTTAAAACTGTGTATTGATGTTTTGTTTGTTTGAGAACCAGAAGTGTTTTATATCTTTTTTATACTATTTTTAGTATATTTTAAAAGTAATACTTGTATCTTGTGCTTTATTTTTTAATCATTCTTCGCATTTGTATAAATAATTTTTAAAACAATCTTTGTGAAACAAGTAAAAAGGATTAAAAATAACTAAAATATGTTATCTAAAAACACCCTTTTTGTTCTTAAGAACAGAAAATAAAAACAGTTTCTTGGTGCTAAAGGTGTTCCTGTTTTTTTGTTTTTGGAAAATAGAAACTGTTCCTGAAAACAGTTGCAAATAGACATCAAAATTTTTTGGTCTACAGAAGTACATCTAGGAGTTTTAATTAACCAGCTTGCCTAATTACTTTGCTGGCTAAAGCACTACTATAGTTGTTTTGGGTCTATGGTAATGACAATTATGAACTGATTTTGACATTGCTGTATGAAAGGGCTTCTCAAAATCTGCACCTGTCTGAGTAAGAAATTTAAATAGATTGGTTATATTTTATAAAGACTTTGGTTGTAATGTAGCATACTGAACACTTGTGATGGAAGTTAAAACTTATAAATGCAATGTTCAATTAGAATTAAACGCTATAATGTCTTTTCTGCAAATGAAAATTACTTAAAACCAGAAACTTGGAAAGTTACTAGTTTTTCCTTTAAATTTCTTCTATGCAAGAAAATGAGCCTTGAAATATTAGTTAAAATAGGGTTTGATTTTTGGAACTGGTTGATGGGAATCCAGACTCCATCTTATCTGATGTCCAATATTCCTTGCTCATATGTGTAAGGGCTTAGTCCATAATTGTAAATATTTGAACTTGAGTCCATTTTTTACCTGAACGTCCATTTGTTCTTTTATCAGAACCACACGAAGTATTTTCTATTAAATTAAAAATCAAGATATTCGAGACACCCTTCCACAATATGCCAACCTATCCAAGCATCATATTTTTCACCATAGTTTGTTTTAGTTACTTGGAGAGCACATTCTTCTTTTGGAGTCCGGTATTTAGCTGAAAAGCCAGATTAAACTATGGAAAGTTACAGTTATAAATGCATAGGAAGTAAATGTTTACATAATTGACACAAAAATCTGCACTAAGAAAGTTTGAATTACTTCTCATTCCATATTTTTTCTTACAAATTTCTTGATTTGTTCTTGCAGATGATGAGTCTGACATAGAGAGTGCTATCAAGAGAGGCATGCCCTGGCTTAGGGATGACTTTGGCATGAAGGATGCCCCAAGCTCAATCTTTCCAGGCTTGAATCTAGTCCAGTGGATGAGCATGCAACAGAATAATCAATTTACGGCTTCTCAGTCAGGACTATTCCCTCCCATGGTTTCTTCAAATGCTACACACTAACCTTAGCACCAGATGACCATCAAATTGTTGAGTTTTCAAGCTCCTGCTTTGTCTATGATCTCCAGTTCAACAAATTAAATCCAGCAAAAAATCAAGTTAGCCAATTTCAGCGGCCATCTGCTGGCATGGCCCCAGCAGCTGGCAATTGTTGCAGACTCTATGAATCAACAGCAACATCCTCAGCGGCATCAGACCCAGCGGCAGCAACAGCCCACCACTTCCAGCAGCGCGGCGGCATCAGCGGCAGCAACAACAACGGCAGCAGCAGCAGCAGCAACAACTGCAGCAATTGCAGCAACCACAGCAGCAGCAGCGGCAGCGGCCGCGCGCGAACAGTTGCAACGCGCCGGCAACCTGGCAACCACAAAGCAGCAGCAGCAGCGGCGGCAGCATGTGCCCTCCAGCAGCAGCAGCAGACACCACAGCAGCAGCCACACCAACAGCTGTTCCAACCAGCTTTTGTAAATGGCGGTGTTTCCTCAAATCAGATCCTTAATCAGACTTCACAGCAACCAATTCTATACTCTCAGCTTCAGCCACAACAGTCACTAACAGGCAATACCCAATCTCAACAAAGTATTCAGTCTGCTAATAGGAATTCATTCCCGCTGGTATCTTTACCACAAGACTTGCAGTTTCAGCAAGTAGAACAGCAGCCTAACCTTGTACAGAGGCATCAGCAGCCGCATACACAAATGCAACAATCATCCCCACAATCGTTGCAACATAGCTCATCTCAGAGGCCGCAGCAGCCACAAACCCAACAATCATCACATCAGAACCTACCGGATCATCAACTTCATTTGCAGTATCTGCAGAAATTGCAGCAACAGCAGCAGTTGCTTTCTCCAGTAAGCCCACGGTTACAACCTCTGCTGCCACAGCAACAGCAGCAGTTGCTTTCTCCAGTAAGCCCACGGTTACAACCTCTGCTGCCACAGCAACAGCAGGCAAATCAACAAAACCAGTCACTACAACAGCTATCTTTGTCCCAGCAGCAGCTAAGCACCAATAGTTTCTCAACATCAGGGTTCATGCAATCACAACAAATACCCATGAACCAGCTCCAGGGCCAGCAGAAACCAAATACAGCAATCAAAGCTCATTCTGGGCTTACAGATGGGGATGCTCCATCATGTTCGACCTCGCCTTCTACTAATAATTGTCAGGTTCCATCAAATCTCCTCAATAGAAACCAGCAAGGGCCAGTCATGTTGTTGGGGGATTCAGTGGTTGAGCCAGCTAGTAATCTTGTCCAAGAGCTTCAAAGCAAATCTGATATACGGATAAAAAATGAAGTACCCACCCCAAAAGTACCAGACCAACTGAGATACAAAGGTAATGTTACTGATCAATTGGAAGCACTTCATCTGCTACGTCTTGTGCTTGGATGCTGGTGCCCCTCAGCGAAATTTCACACTCCCCAGCTTCTGTTTGGATGGTGATGTTCAGTGGAATCCACAGAGTAATCCTCCTTTTGCAGTTAATATAGATAGTTTACGACTTTGACACTCTGTTGTCGAGGGTTTTGACTTCGAGGAAAGGATCTTCAGAACTTGCTTTCTAATTACGGTGGCACTCCAAGAGATATTGAGACAGAGTTGTCTACTGCTGCGATTAGCTCTCAGTCGTTTGGGGTTCCGAACTTGTCTTTCAAGCCTGGGTGTTCAAATGATGTTGCCATTACTGAGGCTGGGGTTTTGAGCCATGGATTGTGGACAAATCAGGCTCAGCGCATGCGGACGTATACAAAGGTTTGTAGATTCTCTTTGGTTTAGCAATATTTAACTGTTTGAGAACACAGTTAGACTGACCTCCGTAACTTCAACACAGGACAAACGCTTTGATGTCAATTTTTGGCATCAGATGCTCTGTCATCTCTTTAACTAGGCCCAATATTAGAAGCTAGTTTACAAGAGCATGCCCAAACCTGAACACCCTAGTTGTTTCTGACTAGAGGAAATGAGAACAGGGCCTGCATAGGACAGCTCATTTTTATTTTTAGACGTTTTTTTCTCATTAGTGTTTCTAATCCAACTTAAGGAGCCCACACTCACCCTCCATTTCCTAGACTTTCTGGATGAAAATAGTGTTTCTAGCTTAGCTTGTCATGTTGATATCTTCTATAATGAGATAAGGTTTACATGTTAAATTTCAGACACCTCACAGGTAAATATAAAAGTGACGGTTTCTAAGCTTCCTGCATATATATAGCTCATGCACTGCATAATCAACACGTGCAATTTGTTTTCCTTGATGAAGAAAATTTCTCTGCCATGATATAAATTACCTTCCTCACATAATAATGAACTTGCAAATGGATCTGTTTTCTTGCATTTATTTTGTGAAAAATGATACATGTGATGAACATGATTCACAAAATAGGACATGGAAATGAACATTTTGAATTGGAAAAGAAAAGCTATCTTGTGGCAGTAACACGTGTCTCGCCTCAAATACTAGTTTTTAGATGACCAACTATATCTGAAGACTCCATGCTGGTCTAAGTCAAAATCTTTTCATCTTCCTTTTTGTTTCCTGATAGATCTTCAAGCATATCTGTTAATTTCTGAATCTTATGATCAGTAGAGGTTGCAACAATCCAGATTGATAAGGATTCACAATGTCTTTCTGTTTAACATAGTTTTGTGATGGCCTTTTCTGTTAACGGTTTTATTTCTTTTTTGTCATCCTAATGCCATTGCTAAAAAGTAACAATACCTATCCTACAGATTCTTGAAGGTTCAAAAGCGCGGTTCTGTTGGGAGATCCTCGATGTCTGCCCTTCCACAAGGTTACGACTGATCTCAGGCATGATCTTGCCCGTATGTTTGGAATCGAAGGGCAGCTAGAAGATCCACAAAAGAACTGACTGGAAACTTGTTTATATCGATCATGAAAAACGACATACTACTTGTTAGCGATGACCCGCAGGGAATACGTCAAAACTGTTTCTCTTATACACTTTGCTTGCTGTCTGAATCATGCTGAATCATTCTCGTTCTTATTTCTTTCTCTCTAATTAACTTGCAGAGAGTTTGTAAGCTGTGTTCAGGGCATAAAGATACTATCATCTGCTGAAGTACAGCAGATGAGTTTGGATGGAGATCTGGGTAACGTACCCGTCCCTAATCAAGCATGTAGTGGGACTGACAGTGGAAATGCATGGAGAGGTCATTACGAAGATACCTCAGCTGCCTCATTTAATCGATAAAAAGTTACACATACTTCCTAACATCGAGTTAACTCAGTCAAGCTGGAGAACAGACAGACTCGTCCGGATGATGCTTCTCAGTTCTAAGAGCAATGTGAATTAGCTCTTTGTATAAGGCAATGTCTCCATAAGCAGAGGGAATCGGTAGAGGAACTACAAGTACATTGATTCCCTAGTTGAGGAACTGAGCTCAAACATATAGTAGGGCGAAAAACGAAAAGCTACACAGCTTTTATTCAAATTTTTTCATGCTGGCGCCTGCATCTGATCTTGTTGCAATTCGGGAAAGAGCCTGCAGGGTCAGCAACAAAAAAGGAAGATGATGTATAATAATACACTACTTTTGCTTCAGTTAAGGCTAAACATATCACGTACAAACAACCATGTTTATATGTTCTGTTATTAATTGAAAAAACCATGCCCTTCTAGGCACACAATTTTACCTATTGTAACCATGACTACGAGTATGGTTAACTATTCAGGTGTCCTCTTCAGAAGGTCTGTTTACTTTATGAAGGTGTTTCGTCGTATCGTATTATTAATCTCTTACGTAAAAGTCGGAAATGATCACAAAAGGGTAAACTCGTAAAATATAATTGTGATACCAGAAGTTCGAGCTTGGGAGGATCGTCGATTAAATTTAGAAAAACCTACCATGACTAATTATAGTTAACTACTTTGTTCATTTATTTTGGTCATGAGAATTATCATGAGCAAACCCTATACACAAAGGTATCTTAAAAGCGAAATGCAGCATCAGTATAAGTCTGATCGAGAGATTTCTGAGCGATAAAGCTCTGTCGTAAAAGCAGCGATTGCGTTCATATATTTCCGGCTGCAGGCCCATTGTAGTGAATGGGAGATATTTTGATCGATACCGGCATATGCACGGTGGTTACATTTAACGCACCATATCCTCTATAGACATTTACTGCAGTTGATAGATTTTTTTTTTTCTTTTCTTTCTGGAACGAACTTTAACAATCAACCATCACCTCCATCCATAAATATATCTCATTTAGCAAAAGAGGCGTGATGAACAACCGCAAGAAAGACCAATACAAAATCCATGTGTAGAAGTTTCCAAGGAATGGAGAACGGGATGGATAATGTTCTGAATATCCTACATGTAAAATCCGGAAAACTCCTCATTACAGAGAATGATAATATAGATAGGCAACTAAGAAAGCACAGCCATTACATCCGACGCCTTCAGGACCATGTAATCAGAACCATCACTGCCCTTGAAGTCATTCCCTGCATACTTGGAATACAGAACTGAATTTCCAGGGCTCACAGAAAGAGGTTTCCTCTTACCTTCCTCATCCAAAGGACCCAGACTTGACCGCCACAACCTAGTATATACCGAAGGACATAATGCATAAATTGAGATGGAATCTCTGCTATAAACCTCGTACTGAAAGAACTCATGAAACTGTGATTTTGTTGATTACTTACTGTTCCAATGGAAGGTTTTTCCTTGCTTGCCTCTGTTAGCAGCAAGCCCCCTGCAGTCTTTTCCTCGGCCTCAACAACCTGCATTTGGAAATTAAAGCAAGGCATGTTACACACACACTTCAGATTAATAATAATGATAATAACACATCAGTCAGTCAGTCAGTTATTTCTCCATTTGTTTGATGCCTTTAACTAGGGATAGCAATTCAAACACGACCAAATTTGTAATTGGGTGACATAACATGTCACATAACCTGTTTTATTATTTAGTCAAATTAAATTAAAATAAATTCTGATTAACGCGTAATGTTGATACAAATAACATATTAAATGGGTTAATCTGGGTTAAGTTTTAATTTAAACGTGTCAATTCGGGTCAATTTCATGTCATACAGATTGACACAAATATAATACGATTATTAAACAGGTTATGCGGGTCAACATGAATTTGACCAAAACAAGCAAAAAACGTGTCGATTCGTATTGGGTCAAATTTTGCCACGTCTACCTTTAACACCCTTTCTCACGTGAAGCGTCATACCCGCACATTGAGAGTCAAACAAACCAAATAGAGTCCTCCGTGGACTTTTAAATCAACAAATGAGAAACAAATTGCAAGAAACCGACCGAAACCTCGAGTTATGCGAAGTATTAAGCCAATAAAAATTTCTCACCTGGCTCGAGCTTGTAGGAATTAGGACCCAATATGAATATCATGCTTGGCCCAACAATTACGTTGCTCTGCGTCAAAGTCTGTAGCAGGTTATTCTGTGCAACCAGCCATTGAAATGCAAGGCAACAATGCCGCATTTGCAATAATCAAGTCAAATCAGCAAAGGATGCTGTAAGGTTTTTTTTTTTTTTGATAGAGGTAATATACATATAACCAGCCTCTTCTCTAAACCAGAATTGTACAAAGAAAAAGAAAGTAACATTTTTATAATCGTTTCCAAATCTAAATTTTCTAGAGTGGATATGCAGCCAAATGTGAGGTAGAGTTAAAACATTCATGTGGACTTGATTGTTTAATATACATCGGCTATTATTTCAGAGCCTGTATTTTTAGGTGGATTACTATAGAAAAAGCAAATTAACACCAACTGTTAACAAACCTTGATTAGGACTCTATCGTTCAAGGGCTTCAGATCCTTAATCTCATCAGTCTCGAGAATACCAACAATGTCATCCTCCTTCAAAATAAGATGATTGGATCCATTGAACTCGACCTCTGTCCCTGCATACTTGGAATACACTACCTGGGCACCATTCTACATGCATAGAAATATGTTAATTGGATATCATTAAGACATTAACAATGGAAAAATGAGGAACTGACGAAAGTAATTTAAACTAAATGATCACCTTGACAGAAATGTCCAATTTGTTCTTCCTAATTGTCTTGCCTTCTCCTGTAACAACCTCCTCCTTGTGGGTTTTGTTTGAGCTGTTGCTGGAAGTAAAATACCGCCAAGTCTTCTCCTCTGGTTTATCTTTACTAGCACTCTGTCACCCAAGGTTTCAAGTATGCTGCAAATTCAGAAGGCGCTCAGATTAAAATAGGCAAAGGAAAAAAGGGAAAAAAAAGAATAATACAATACAGAAAGCCCTACGATGCATCTAAGGGCTCCATATGGAACTCGAGAGAGTACTAAGGAAAGAAAATAAGGGAGGAAAATAGGGAAGGAAGAGAAGTGGAGGAAGATAATATGGAGGAAAAATAAAAAATAAGTTTCAACCAATAAATTAATTATATATGTTTTATTAAAACTTATTTTTATTTGTTTATCTATTATAAGGACTAAAAAATTTAAAATTTTAAAAATATGTAAAATATTGAAAATTTTTTATTATATTTGATTTTCTTTTATATTTTTCGCAGTGGAACGAAACATGAGACAATCATTTTCCTTATAGAAAAGAGGAAACCTTTAAATAATGGAATATCGATAATGCAATCCTAAGAACAATAATAATCAGGGAAAATATTAATCTGTGTGATTTCATAGAAACATTGTAAAATAGAATTGAACACCATTACCAATGTAATAATAATATCTAAAAAATCAATCACAGAGAAACATAAAAAATCTAAACAGGAATAAATCAAACTCTCATACAGCTGTTGCACATTGCAGATAGAAACTAATAACAGCTTCTCAAATTCAAAATCTTTATAGCAGGATCCATTCTTGAAGCCGATTTACATCTATAAGTCAACAACAAAACCTGAAACTACCAATTTAGTTGATATCATTTTACATTAATATTTCCTTACTAGCCAAAAGTCAGTATAGGATTAAAATCATGCTATCTAGTAAACAATTACCCTTCTAAGCCCCTGCTCGATTTCCCTGAAGAAACAACCATTACTAAAGATGAAATAGGAAAGCAAAATTAATTTGCAGAAAACCACACTAAGCAAGACCCTCACTTGTTGCAATTCAACTGCCAACCAGTTCTGTACAATAAGAAGAAGAAAGAAGAAGAAGAAAAAGATGCAGCTGGGGCAACAACAGTGGCAGCTCTGACAACCAAACTCCGGAAGGACCTCTGGGTGAGACCACTTGCTTTCAATGGAAGACCGGCTGATGGAATTCTGACCGTTGAGGCTCTAAACCCCTCAAATGAAGGCAAACTCCTCATTGAAATCATTTGGAGCAGTAGCCATTTCCTGCAACAAAATCGCCCCTTCAATCACACTAATTGATAAGATACAAACACAATAATGCTAAAGTTCTGTGGAGGAGCGGAGAGTATACCCCTATAGCCCAGTTGGAGAGATAATATCGGAATAAAGGGTTTTCTGAAGAACAGGTGGGGAGAAGAATAGAAGAGAGGACCCTTAGAGATAGATGAAGTTGGGAGGGACCTTTAGGGTTTTTAGATTTATCAAATAAGAAGACGTTTTCTAGAATATTGGGTGAGGTGGCGTTGTCTGCTCTGCTGATTTTGGTAAAAGTTTGCTGTTCCCTCTAATACGACGTCGTTTTCACCTTCAGCTTAGTACGACGTCGTTTCGTTTTACTCCAACGCGATATAATACCATCTTTCTCTCTCTTTCAAGCCTTTGTTGGTTCGAGATAATGAGTGATTTTTCTTTACCGTTAAAAATCACTTATTTCATCATTTTCTTTAATAAAGGTTTCTGTTTAACTGTGTTTTCCTTTATTTTTTTTTGTGTTTTTATTATCGACATATTGTGACAGATTATTATGTATTTTTTTCGCGAGTTTTATGTTGTGGCTTGAATGTGAAGATTCGTCTGTAGAATCAGTGAATCGAATATTGTTAACTAGCGTGTACAAATATTTGAAATCTTAGGTATTTTTAGATATTTTTAGATTATCGGTCTTGAGTTGATCATTTTTTCTATTGACTGTTATTCTCCAAAGTTTTTATTACTTTTGATCTCGATTATATTAGAATTAATAAATTTCTGACTTTCAAAAAATAATATGAGCAGAATGAGCCCAAATAGGTTTGACAGGCCCAAGATCATGACCCAAGGTTAGTTCGGAGAGTCTATCTAAATCATGGCCCAAATTAATAGGCCAAGGATTGGTTATGAACTCTTCAAAAGCTCTGTACTGAGACCCAATCCAACTCCAATAAAAAATGCACCAAGGCCCACCCAAAGTCTGAATCAAACCGGGTATACAGTGGGCCAGGTTGATCTTATCCTCTTTTCAAAAATTGGGCCAGTGGCTCGATCAAACCCATTCATACTCTTAAAAAGCTCAAACGTAGAATCAATAAATTCTGCCTTTTCAAAATTATATGAGCAGAATGAGCCCAAAAAGGTTGACTGGCCGGAGATCATGACCCAAGGTTAGTTCGGAGGTCTATGCCAATCCTGGCTAAATTAATAGGCCAAGTTGGTTATGAACTCTTCAAAAGCTCTGAACTGAGACCCAACCCAACTCCAAAAAAAAATGCACCAAGGCCCACCCACAGTCTGAATCAAACCGGGTATACAGTGGGCCAGGACTGATGTTATCCACTCTTTCAAAAATTGGGCCACTGGCTCGATTCAAGCCCATTCCATACTCTTAAAAAGCCCAAGCAGCAGAACTTTTAAATAAGCAAAGAAGAGGCCCAATAGCCCAATATCAAGCTCAAGAGTCACGACAAAGAGTGACGGTTAGCGCTGACGTAGAAATGCAAATGTCAGGCCTGGCGTCACTGAGAGTCAGCGCGTTGCGACGTAGTAGTAGTATTAGTATATTGGTGTCAAACAAACTGTCAATGTACTTGATTTGGAGACTCAGACTATTTCTGATGCTTATGTCTGTGCTTACGTCATCTTCATACCTTTTCTACTTCTCCAACTCTTAGCAGTCAACACGTGTCTCCCTAATTCCAGCTCTGCTGCTTTTGTCTCCCTTCCTGCGTTACTTCGCAATTTACATTAAATGGACTATATAGATTAAGTTGAGATGAAAAAGTATTTAAACAAACGGTAAGCGTTTGTTTTTAATTTTAATCTTGAAAACTATTAAAATTTCGGCGTTAAAATGTTTTAATTTTAAAATTTTCATTCACTATTCTTGAAATTTTTTAAAAAAGTTAAATAAGAAAAAGTGAAAATATTTGAACTTTACATTTAGAAAAAGTCGTTAAAAAATAAGAAAAGGCTGATCGTTGTAAATAAAGAAGAATTTGTGATATCATTCTGTATGGATGACAACGGAAGGGTTTGGGGACGGGTGATAAGGTGGCGTACCGTTTATTTTTGATTGAAAGCATGCCGTTTTAAAAATTCGCGAGAACAGGGGCTGAAATGAAAGTGGCTATAGTTCATTTATTTTTGTTTTTATTTTTAAATTTTAATTTTTATATTTTTATTTTTATTTTAATATATTAAAATTAATATTTTTCGCCAAAAATAACATTATAAATTTTTATAAATTATTTATTAAAAAACATTATAATAATAATAATTATTTATATTAAAGTATAAAAAATAAAATAATAAAAATATTTTTAAAATATAATCGGATAATCGGGCGGGGCTTTATTATTATGTTTTGGATATATGGTTCGTATTCACTTCGTTAAATTAAGTTTAATAGAAAATCGAAAAAAAATCTCGTCCTTAGAATTAAATTGTGGTATATCCTTTCTGAAATCGAAAAAATTTTAAGTTTGTCTCGAATTGTGAAACTTTTGAGTCACTAGATTTCGCGGGGAGACGAATTTAACGTGCGATCCCGGATTTAGTTATCGATATCTATTAAAAAACATTATAATAATAATTATTATTTATATTAAAAGTATAAAAATAAAATAATAAAAAATATTTTAAAATATAATCGGGGCGGGACTTATTATTATTATTTTGGATATATGGTTAATACTTCATTCAGGTCCGTTCTGTCCGAAAATCGAAAAAATCTCGTCGCTTGGAGTGGCAGCGTTTATCGCGCGAAATGTCGAAAATTTAGTTTGTGCCGAGTGATGAAGCTTTTGGTCATTAGATTTATGAGGCAATTGCTGGCCTTGATCAGTTTAGTTATCAAAATCTGAAATTTTAAACATGACATATGTTAATTTATTTTTTATTAACGTTTAATTTGAAAATTTCATTTACCGGGTTTTATAGGAAATATAAATCACGAACGTGTCGGATTTGAGAAAAATAAATTTCGAATCCGAATTTAAAAGCACGATTAAATTAAATTAAGCGTATGTCGTTAAATGAGTGGGACGGGGCGCAAATAATATCTTAAGGTTGTAAATTCCTGCTGAAGCTTTCTGATCTTTGTATCCTGCTGTGGCACATCGTATTCATATACCTTTTCTACTTCTCCAACTCTTGGCAGTCAACACATTGTCTCCCTAATTCCAGCTCTGCTGCTTTTTTGTCTATCATAAATTACTTCATGATTTACACTAAATGGACTATATAGATTTAGTTGAGATGAAAAAGTATTTAAATAATAAAGAATCATACCACCACATGGTGGTAAGATAGTTAATGAATATTTTATGCACTTAATCAATTTTGATTTGAGACTTAAAATATAATTGTATTATATGATCACGGAACATTATTTTTATAGTTTTTGGCTCGTATAAATATTAGTATAAATGTGATATGAGCAAATATGTTTTTTTTTTTTTTTTTTTTTTTTTTAATCATACGTGATTTGTTTAAATGCGTTTTGCCAGTATGATCAAACAAATAATTAAGATCATATAGAATTTAAGATTTTATTCTTCGTTAAAGGTAAAAAGATTATTAAAATAATTTGAATAATGTTTAGTTTTAAAGTTGGCTCATAACACAGTTTTAGGTAAGTGTGGTAAGTTTGATACTTGTTAATATTTTTTTTAGAACCTTTTTCACTTCCCATTAAAAATCCTTGTCGCATGAGGAATGTTCATTCTTATATATTTACTTTAATTTGATCATGACTAGTTGATACGAGAGTTTTAACACTCCCCTCGTATGGATGTTGAGTTTTTTTAATCGTTTTGAGATGATAAGTGTAGGCACTCTTGCATACTGTGATCGGGGGCGACGGTGGGCTTTGATCTGTGTCTTAAAAGCTACCGTATAGTCTGTCTTAAAATTTGGTTTTTATATAAATATCGAAACGGTAATAGAAACACAAACATTTGTAAATTTTGTTTGAAAGTTAAAGGTATCTTAATTTAAAAAATATTAAAATAAATCAAATGGTTATAATAATAATCACTTTCAAAGCCAAGTAATAATTTTGTACCTTAACTAAATAATCAAAGATGAAGACAGTTGTCATGCCCAACGCATGACGTTACTATATTATTAACAATCCCGTCAACGAACAAAAAGAAAAAACCACCAAATCTACGCATGACGAATTTCAACATTGAATTCTTAATTATAATATAAAAAATAAAATAAAAAAATTGAATAAAGTCAAACAGTAAAAATTGATACGCCACCATGGTCCTAAAATGCTAGTATATAGAATGCACTTGTAAAGTGTGCTACATAACAAATAATAATAAATTAGAGACATCTGAATATCTATGAGTCCTTTAGGTGTTTGGGGCCCAAGGGCCCAGCTAAAATAAGTGTATTTCAGTAAACCCAATTAACATGTGATTTGAGTCGTCACATGGGAGTGAAAGAGAAGGGCACGTGGCTGCATGGGCGACATAGTGGGTCCCAGAGATGAACCGCGTAGGCGAGCTCCAGCAATGTCTGGGTTTGGAATTAGAAGGAACAGTTGTTTGAAGGTGTTGACCCCATCACACCATATAAATACAATCCAATCCTCAGAGCCGTCATTACCCAAACTGGGTCTGGAACACAGTCTCCTCGGGGATACTTTCTCGAACTTCGCAGAAACAATCATTTTAAGTCGGAAAAAGAAATCCAACCGACAAAGAAGACGTGGATAGTGATGAAGAAGACGGTGTGGCAGCAGGAACAAGAGTCCGGCGGAGGCAACAGCGGTAGTACCAGGTATAAAAGGGAGTGAGGAAGAGGAAGTGGAAATACGTGTCGGAATTAGACTTCCCCAACAGCCGGGAGCGGATCTGGTTGGGCTCATACGACACGGCGGAGAAGGCCGCGAGGGCCTTCGACGCCGCCCTCTACTGCCTCCGCGGCCGTACCGCCAAGTTCAATTTCCCCGATAATCCGCCCAAGATCGCCGGCGGAGATTCCCTCACCAGGGCGGAGATTCAAGTGGCCGCCGCCAAATTCGCTAACGAGCACGGGAACTTCTCCGCCGCCGCCTCTACCAGCCAGTCCATCCCGGAACTGCAACTGGAGTCTCCCTCGCCACTCCGGTCTCCACGGCGGGAAACGACGCATGTAGAAACGGACAGTGAGATAAATCTAGAGGCTCGCTTTCGGAATTATTTAAATGCATAGGCTCCATTCTTATGTGCCCCGACTACAGAATATTCCCAGTTCGATGATCTGTCGGACACTTTTTCCACTCCGGCAATGTCTACAAATGACTACGAAGAAGAAAACCTGGACACATTTTTCTCCGACATTCATTTCTTTAGGATTTTTAAAGGCGCTAGGTCATTCATTCTTCATATCCCGGAAATATTTTAGATTCCGGGATAGGAATCAGAATCAGAATCAGGAATCGAAGGCCTTGTATAGCCTCTGGTATATTATTTTTTCCGTGTCACCCACAATTCAATTATTCTCAGAATAAATAGGAGCTGCGGTTTATTGTCAACTTCTTCAACTAAGTGAACTCCAATGTCATGTCAATTTTCATATAAATTCCGAATCTCTAATCTCTTGTTTTATGAATCACACTCATATACTTGCAGTCAAAAAGATGAATCTGTTGTCAACACATTGCTATGGAAATAATCAATTCGAAATTAAAGCAATTCACACATTTGAACAAGAAGACACCATTTTCATTCTCTTTTTAAATACTGACATTTGAAATTTGTTTCTAAATCTATGATCCTTTATGAGAAATTAAGTAGGGAAGTTTTCCTTTGGGATATACACTCATTTTAACTTCTTAAACTTTTATTTTTCTTAAAATATTTTAAAATTCAAAACTTTTATTTTATTGATTTTTTAGAGGCGTCTGAGACTGAATTGTCTGTCTGAGTTGATATGGATTATAAGAGTCAATGGCTAATGACTCTTAGAATTTACTGTAGTTATAATTAAAAAATATTAAAAAATATTATATTACTCTCACTTAAATAAAAAATTCTAAACTTGCCCCCATTGCCCTATTTTTTTGGCTCCTCCAGTGATAAGAGTGATATATAAAGCTCTACTACCATAGTGCATTTTAAAGACTTAAACTCCAAAACATTGATTAAAATAGAAGAGACCTCAATCATCTCATACTATAAATTGATATTCCTAACCATACATCTGAAATTATTTTCAATAATTATAAATCTCAGTCTTGTTTAAGTGATAAAGAGAGGAATGGATGTACTAAAGGTCCCAGATAGAGCCCTTATAAGAATAGATGTGTATGTAATGTACCATGCAAGAAGTAATTTAAACCTAAAAAAATAAATTACAAATCCTAAATTATTTTGTATAATTACCAAATTTCACTAAAAGACTATTGTTTTCGTCAAAAAAAAAAAAAAATGGAGTAAATATCAAATGACAACCCCACACCTTCCTAGTAGCTAGAAAGCCTACGAACTTTGAAAAAGGTGGTTTTCTTTTAAGTGTTTTTATTCAAAAAAATAAAAAAACTTTGAAGTCTTTAGGATGATGATCATCATGATGATTTATGACTTATGGTATAAATTTCAACCGTTACAAAAGAAAATAAAACAATATTTGCACAATTGCCGTGGAGCTAGACAATTTTCAACATTGATTGCTTAGGCAATTATGAAAAAATAATGATTGGAAATTTTTTAGGGTTGGAATTATGAAGAATAAGATGTGTTTTTAAATTATCTTCTCCATGGAGTTATTCTATATTAATATACCAGTATTGGGTAAAAAAATTGTTTAATGTATTTGTAAGATGGAGAATTATTTACTACTCTCAAAATGGAAAATTGTTTTTATCAACAATTTTAAGTAAAAATTTATCTTGAAATTTTTTGAGAAGGGTGATAGATGAGTTGGTAAAAATAAAAAATAAAAAAAGTAAAATAATAAGAAAATATATCTAAATTTCGTAAATTTTCTCATATATTGTTCTCAATTTGTTTTTTACTTTTATATCTCTTATGCAAAAATGAAAGGAATAATTTTTTCTATATTTTGTAATAAGTAAAATATAGAAAAAGGATAAGAAGAGGTTTTTTAAACCTTTTTTCTTGAGAAGGCCTTATAAAACTTGCTCATTTTAAGATAAATAGAAACGTTAATTAGACCTAACAGGCCTTATAAGCTTGCTTCGTTTTGAGATGAAAGCACGTTAATTAGGCTGGCCAGTGATTAAGAGTTTAAGTTGATAAGGGAAATAAGGGGTCTAAGGTTTGAGTAAATCGTTGAAGAATAATTTGTAAGCTTAATCTTGTTATGCAATACGAAAGTTAGGCGACAATTTGAGCTCGAAAACTTGGAATTAAGATTGAGTTAGTTGCTATTTTATTTGGTTAGAAATAATTGGATCAGCTTGGCCGGCCTGGTAGGCTGGCCGTTTAGGCTATAAAGCGATTCGATTTGATGCTTGAAATTAAGTTCGGACTAGTCTCTATTTTACTGGCCCCAAAAAAACATCATAATGAAATGAAAAATCATTCTTAATTATTTTCCCCTTAGGGTACAAAAACATCATTTCCCCTTATGATTATATGATTGAAATGAAAGAAAAAAGCTTAGAGTTTCGATAAATGCTTTTGGTCACAAATAAATTAAATAATGAAATTACAATCATATTCATTCTTAATCTAATGTGGCACATATTTCGACGGATATCTTAGAACTTGGTAATTTAAAAAAAAAATGTTAGAATAAAATATCAATATTATGATATTCAATCCACTTGGTATGATTTTATTTTACGCTAAGATTATCTTAAGTGTTCAATCAATAAATACTTACATTAAATTGAATATATAGTTCCCTAATTTAAGAAAGGAAATTTAAGAGAGAATAAATAATGATCTATCAAAAATTAATAATAACATTAATCAACGCCAGATATTAAAATTATGCTATATTAAATAACCATTTATAGAATGCAGGCAATTATCATTAACATGAAATAGTATTTTCAAATATAAGTAATTTAATACCCATCAATAAGTCTAGAATATTTAAAAAAGTATGTCAATTACTAATTATTATAAGAACACATTTCATGAAATATTAAATTATGAGGATAAATATGTTTAGAATAAAGTTTAAATTAATTTTATCAAATAAATTTACTCCATCCATCTTGAAACATGGGACTCTTAACTTTTAATGTCATGTTTTTTAAAACTTTGTTTTATCGATTATGTGGATGAAAAATATAATTTATTTTGAAATTAAGTTAAATCATGAACTAATAAATATTAATTTTACAACATACCATTAATCACTAATAAATATAATTATTAGTTATTAGCTTGATAGTGTATTTTAAATTAAAAGTCATTTTATTAAATGACTTTTATTACTCATATAATTGGAAGAGAACTTAAAGTAATTAAGAGATTAAGTAGGTGGCATTCATCATTAATTATTTCGCAACATCATTTTTTTTTAATATTATTTTGTTTTTTTTAAATGATAAATTTAATTAATATTTATTTTATACTATATTTTTCCTATTTTTCTTTCAAAGCTACTTTTCATATTCAACCATGAAGACGGTACTTATTCCATAAGGTTTAGTTGAAAATTTTGACTTAAGATGAATTTTAATTGTTTGGAAGTTCAGTCAGCGAAGGGTCTGACGAAGCTTCATGTTGTATTAATTAGGTTGGGATAAGGATCACATCACTTTCCTTGGTCTATCACTGTTAATATAAATTATTTACAAACTAATTATTAAAGAATACAACATCTTCATCATAACATAACAAATAATATATTATTAAATTTTTACTTGGGTTAAATTAGTAATTTAAATTAGAATTATACTCTATTAGCAAAATCTCAAGTGTTACATTCTCCTTGGACTAGTTTGTTATATTGTAAAAATATTAAAATTTGAACATCTACAATGAATTCATTTTCTGACCCAAGTTTTACTATTATTATATATATAGAAAAGACCAATTTTGTTAGATGAATTATATATATATATATCTTATATATATATATATATATATATATATATATATATATATATATATATTTGTATTCACTTTTGTGACATCGTTATATTATCTTTGTTTTTAAGTTCTTGAATTTGACATCTCCCCATTGTTGTTATTTTCATTGTTAGAACCTTCGAGTATTAGCGACGTAATATAAAGCTGTAAAAAAAAATGATTCGACGATGGTGTGTTGATCATATTTTCGATGATTAAGTCAATGAAAAATAGAGAAAGAAAAGTAAATAGTTTTTATAAAAGTTTGAATGCCCTTACATTGTGGGAAATCTCATAGATTCTGAGGCGTGGTTTATTAAATATTATAATTTTGAAGAATAACATATTTTAATTCTAAAAATAAAATATTTTAATTTTAGGGATAAATATATTTATTAACATGAATTAATATTTAGAAAAATAAGGTTGTTTGAGAATTATGATGATAAATACATGCTAACGTATTTACCCCGACTTTTCGTATCTTATCATACTTGAGCTTAAAATCTGAGATAGGGTGGTCGATTTGTGAGACTTGAAATCCTAGATGGGTTGCCATGAAATGAGTATCTAATAGGACACTCTGGCTTTCTTAGATTAAGCTTTAAGATTCCCTTGTTTTGTTAGTTCCCGTCGAGTTTAATATGGTAAGTGGGTCTAGCCTGTTAAAAATAGTACCGTATTAGTCTTTAGACCTAGACATTCTTCGGCAGACGAGCGCATAAACTATCGTAAACGAATTCGAATATACTTATAATATTAAAACCAAGTATGAGCCCAACAAGCAGAGATTTCAAGGCATTTTGAGGAAAGTTAGAATTGTCGTATTAGAGGCTGGCTTAAGTGACCTGTTTAGTCAAGTTTCAGAAATCTAACCGACGACTTTCTTTGAAATATGAGAAGTTAGTTGTGGATCAAATATATAAAAGCGGAAAATATGTAAAGGGAGTGTTATAAATTAAGGATACCGATTTGTCTTTTTATTATTCGAATATTAATCATTATAAGGAATAACATGTTTATCATTAAGAATTAGAAATTTTAATCACACAAGGTATGGGAAGATTGGTGGCAAATGTAGCATAAATGGGAGATCTCATGAGTAGGAGCATTCAAACTTTACACAAAAATCTCTACTTCTTAGTATAAGTTTTTTAGTGAGCTTGTATTATCAAGATATGATTGATATGGGCTTCTTTGGATGTCACTGTGATTCACATTCGTCAATGATCTTTGAAAATTGACAATTAAGGTAATAACTGACCGTAACCATTATATGTCTTTACCCGCTTGGATCAAGCCTTTTAGAAATTCCTCCATTTATTTATCTTAATTTCTATTGAGATTAAATGATTCTGGAGAAACAAAAATAATAAATTACATAATTGAAAATTATTATTTAAACCGGTTCAAAACTATATGCTTGATAATAACTAAGTCTGATTTACAAAAACACTAAAAACCCTTCCTCTCTTTTTCTTTCATATTGTTATTTTCTAACCTCTTTCTTCAAGCAACCCGATGATAGATTTTTTGGTCATTATTAATATGAAATAGATTCGTTTGCAACCCGTTTTATTTTAACTTTGTTTAATAACGTAGTTCATGCATAAATATTTAAGTTTTATCTTTATTTTTACCATTATTTATTTATTGTTTTATTATGGCGTTTGATTTGCATTACGATCTTTATTTATCTGAAGCGTTGAAGCAGGGTAAATGGAGTCGGTGTCGAATATATCGTTAGATTATGATCATGAAGTATGTTAAAAGCCCGAAGTAAGTGAATATTTGATTAATCGAAGATATTATTAAATTATGATCGTAAATTTATTAAAAATTAAATTCGTAGATATTAATATTTATATAATTTTATTTATTTTAAAAAAAACTATGGTCGTATTCAAATATTGGTTTCTCATTTTATTTTAATATTAATTATATTTAGTAAAAATTATTGTAACCGAGAGTCAAATGAGGAGTGAAGAGAGGACATCTATCATCAGGAAATCAAGAAGACAGTCAAAGGTCGGTCCACCACAGTAGGACTTTCAGTCACACACAACGTGTCGCAAAGGAATATGTCAGCTCCAGAGTGTTACTTTCACTTCCCATTCAGCGACTGCAAATATTGCCACATCTCACCCACTTATTATGTGTAAGATGATATATTTCCATGTTTTCACACGTGTCCTCCTGTAACCGATCCGCTGCGTCCTCCACGTTCACCGAATCCTAAGACCAACTCTTCATCCCTGCTTTTTCAAAGTCAAGCAGAAATGGGTAGGACCATCAGTCGAAAGGACGGCGACGGCAGCGACGTAAGCGGCCAAATTACCGGCGTGAGGATGAGGAAGTGGGGGCGGTGGGTGGCGGAGGTTCGGATGCCGCACAGCCGTGACAGAATCTGGTTAGGGTCGTACGGAACCGCAGAGGAGGCCGCCAGAGCCTACGACGCCGCCTTGTTGTGCCTCCGTGGGGCGTCGGCGAGGTTCAATTTCCCTTCAGCACCCCCGGATGTTTCAGGCGCCGCTGCTCTGTCGCCGGCGGAAGTAGACGGCGGCGTCTAAACTGCGCTCGCAAGGCACCACCGGAGAGGTGAAAGAGCGAACTCGAAACCGCCGGAGACGGCGGCAGAAGAACTAAGTTTCAGTTTAAAATGAGCTAAAATTTTCGGTGCTTTTGGGAATCATCATCAGACGTGCATGAATTTTCCAGAATGGGCTTTTAGAAGTTAACATAATCCATTTGTTTCTATTTTGTTGTCAAAAAAGAAAAAAACATCAACAACCTTAATCATCTGTTGTTGCATGGGATTATCAGGACCACTACCTTTATATAGGGGCAGTGATAGCTACTATTAGGTCAGTATTTTATACTAGTAAAAGCTTAGGCATCCTTGAAATTGAGATGCAGACAAGCACGACGATAGAGTTGAAAACATATTACTGTATCATCATTATTATTTTATTTTTTTACATTTATTCACTTTTAGATTACATCGAATATCTTTCGATTGCTATTAAATTGTTATTACAAGTTTCTTATAAGGTCGTTCTTATAAGGTTATAGGTTTTGCACTATAGGGATTTGAGTTTTAGCAATAAGGTTCTTATAAAAGCTCATACTTCCAAGGAGTTGAGTTTTAAGGTTCTTATAAGATTCTTGTTAGAATTTGAGCCTGGAGCTCCCGGATACCATCGATTTCCCTTTCATCATCTTTTATCATTTGAGCTAGGCTATGTTTGGGGACTGGAGCCTAGAGCTCCATGCACCATCCTTTCCTTTCCTTCCTTTTATCACCTTTATCATTTGAGTTGAGTTAGGCTATTTTACCTTTACCATTTGAGTTAGGCTATGTTTACCTTTACCATTTGAGCTATCCTTCCTTTTATTACCGTTACCATTTAAGTCAAGCTACCCTTTCCTTTCCTCTAATACCTTTTGCCATTTGGCTAGCTATGAGGGAGCTCCTTGCACCATTCCCTTTCCTTTTATTACTTGAGTTAGATTATATTCATCATTCATTTTCTTTACCACTTGAGTTAGATTATGTTCCAAGACTCGAGTCTGGAGCTTCATTTATTCTTTTCTCATCGCTCGATACATTATATTCCTTTTATCGCTTAGTGCGTATATTCGGGCTTGAGTTGGAGCTCGCATCTTCATTTCCTTTTACTTGAAATTTAGACTTATGTTTCAGAAGTCTGAGCTCCGCATCATCTAGAGTTGCAATTTTGGCCCAGTTTGTGTTAAATTTGCTAGTGTGAAGTGGTGGAATTGGACGTTAATTTATTAGCTAAACTTTCGGTATGTTCTCCAATTTTTCTTTTATAAGAAAATTTAGTCGATCATCAAGATTTAAGTGGGTTATGCTGTTACATTTTAAGCTCAAAAAATTGAGCCAATTTTAACCTGGTCAATATCAGCACAGTGCGGTTTGTTCGCCTGAATTGCAGTTTCTACTTCATCACCCCTTTTATCAGTTGAGCTTTATCATTAATTATTCATTTGCTAATAAGGTAAAATTTGGTCCCCTCGTCTTTTACGAAAAAATTATTTCCATTGAACAGAGTATTCTTATTTTAACTTAATCAAAAACTTAATTGTAGCAATAAATAAATTAACATTTTAGCAAACAGCCTCAACCGCAAGCCTCTTGGGGTTCAGCACGCTCGCGATCAAAGGCCTTCTCGAAGTATGGAGAGAGCACGATTCCTTTCAAACTTTGAGCCGATTTGACGATCCCCAACGCATCCTTTTTCCCCTCGCAGGACCCTTTTCTAAACGATCCACAGCTGCCTTGTGGATCGCCGAAACCGGCGAACTTGATATCCGAAATTTGGCGATTCTGGCAGGATAATTCCAAGACATGGTGTTCGTAAGCTTTTCCGCATGCCGTTCCGATTGTGACGGTTTGGAAGTTTACCAGAGATGGGTTGCCGCCGAATTCTTCGAACAGGACGAGTGTGTTGTCATCGCCTGTCATGAAGGATCTAGGAATATGGTACCTGAAAATTCATAACAAAAAGAATAAAAGATAATATGGTTGAGGAAGATGATACAGATACTGTATCGAGAGAGAATCAGAGTCCAAAAGATCGGCCGATAAAGATGGGAGAACCTTTCAAGTTTAAATACTATTTTATATTTTTTATCTGGAATTGATGTGGGATTATGTCAGGACATACGGTTTACACTCTAGATACTATTCATTCAGGACACACCTTTTAAAGTATCAGGTACCTTTTACGCCTAGCGTCGGTTTGATAAGCGGCAGATATTAAATTATCAAATTGATGAAGTCGAAGACCGGATAGGTGATAGCGGCTGAGCAAATAACATTACATGACATATGGCTTGGAGTGTGAGGTCATGTCGAGTTAACACACCATGCAGGTGGGATTGCCACAGTTTGTAAGACATTTTGTGTTGGTGTAGTTGCCGCGGTAGTCACAGGTGGCGTCGCACCCATCTTCTGCCGCCATGATAGACGGCCAGTAGCGGCCGAGACTGCGGCATTCGCAGGCCTCACGTACCCAGGCCTTGCTGAAAAATCTACCACTACTGGGTCTGTTCCCAGAGGAGCCTTGAACGTGGTCTACAGAGAAGAGAGAGAGATATAAGCGTAATTCAAACAATGTTGTTCTTCGTAATTTAGATATACCTCCATATGAGGGTCATGAATTGTTTTTTTTTAAAGACATCTGTGTTTATAATATATATTTTGTTAAAGTTTATTATATAAGTCAAATAAAATGCAACTTAATCTATGCATTAAATTTTACACTAGAGAAAGAGGTTACAATAACAAAAATTAGTACAACGCTCATGGGTTGGGTTGAGCCGCTGGCCTCTACAAAATGCTAACCATGACCTGGCTCGTTGAAAGGCCAACGAGCCTACCGGCCAGACAGAAGCCAAGCCCTGTGCTTCATTTATCTAGGCCAAACGATCCGACCTAGCCCATTAGAGACCCTTATTTACCCATCATGTAGATATTATTAGTTTAGGAATAAAAAAAACCCTCATAATTTTAAAACGCATTGAATCTAGGGAGTGGATATGACAGTTTCAGTACCTTGTACCAAGTCAAATTCCTGTTGGTGGGTACATCTCCTTCTTCCCACTTAGCCGGCGATTTCGGATCATACAGCTGCGTAACCATGCCATCCATTCCAACCTTGTATGACCATTTATGTGATGACAAGTCTTTGATTATCGTTTCATCTCCCTTTCTTCCAACGATCTCCACAGGCCCAGATATTCCAGATTGAGCCATGTCAAAGAAGGCTCCATAGTTCTGTATACAATTACAAACTTATAAGCATAAACTGAATTTCCTAAGACATTAAAAATTTCAATATAAAGTAAGAATGCATTTATATTTATATATATATATATATATATATACCTGAAAACCAATGGTAGCACTAAGCAATGCAATCAAATTTTTTCCAGGCCAGGCTTCACCTTCTCCTCAAACATATACTTAGAATTTCCATTCGTTGACCCATTTGCGAACCAATGTATTCACCATTAACATAAGCGTGAAGAGGTGGCCGCTTGCATTTACTCTTAACGTCAAATTATTAGTCGTCCAAATAAGATCCTCCTTACTGAGATCACCTATATATATATACACACACACACATATGAAGAATAAACAAAAAATATTTATATGATAAATAAATAAATAATGGAAACTAGCCAAGTCAAGTGTAAAACCCTAATCGTTCTTTTCGTTTATTTCTTTTTGAATCATTTGTTTTGTTAGAAAATAGAAGTTGTGTTAATAGATGCTTGATCAGTCATTAAGATCGTATTTATGTATAGGTCTTGGAAGCTAATCGTTTCTTATTAATCTAGATATTAAAGTATTTATCATTGTATTGTTAATGCGTAGTAAATTATATCGTATTGTTAACATTCGATGTGCATTGTATTAGGCTTAATTTTACCTGTTCATGTACCACAGATAGTCACTCTGATCATTATACATCTTCTGATCAATGATTCTATTAGCAGAAATTTGACCCTTTCCATTAACTGTGGCGTCATCAATCACCTCTGACCTCCATGACCATTTAGAAGCTGGCTGGTCTCAACCATTCTTCTTCTTTACCATCACTGAAGTTTGAGCATTTGCCTGAAATTTAATATATATATTTACCAAATTAATATGTAAAACTCATTGTAATCTAATCAAATAATAAAGATTTCTTTTTTTTTTTTTAATTATGAAGTTGTATTAATTACCTTGGCAGTGTTATAAACTTCCTTCTTACAATGTGGAAGAATGCTAACAGACCAAGCAGGAACAGTATATACAGTTCCACCGTAGGTGAATGTAGCATCACTAGTGGTGTTGGAATTGCTAAAGAAACAGCTTGATACTTTCTTTGTTGCATACACTGTAACCTAATAAAACATTGGAAAATAATTTATCATACCCAAAAATATAAGAAATTATTTACACAAGAATTTGTTTATGTAAAAGAAAAAATAAATAAATGAAAACTTACTTCAACAAATTTCCCATGTTAATTTGGGTTATGTTTCCCTCTGTAGAGTTTCCACTCCATTGAGTAAAGCAGTGTGGAAGTCCTTCAAATGTCCCCATTTTGGTTGGTTCAAATTACCTGTAAATTGTAAAGTCAATGGAAAATAGGATGGGTAATTAGAGACTACGATTAAATTGTTAAAAGGGCTGGAAACAGTTATTTAGGCAACGTGATATTGAGATTAGAGAAAATAGTTTCTTAAACTTGGAGATTGAAGAGGATTTGAAAGTATTCATAGATGGTTATAATAAAAAAAAGTAGTTAATCTATTTTAATTATTTTGTTAATGGAGGATGTTTGAAGACATTCTTAGAATTTAAATATTTATATTTTTTGATGTAACGGGCATAAGAAAATACCAGGTTTTATGGATAATTCTTTTTTAATAATAGTATAATACGATAAATGATTGTCATATAATAAAATAAATGATCACTTACCAAATTCATCAAGAGGCGCGTCATAATCATATGATGTTGTAATGTATAGCCCACCGGCTGTTCTGCAAAATTGGTACCGCCATTGATACTAAAAAAATAAAAAAAGATGAAGACAACAAAAAGTATGCTAATGATATCGATTTCAAACTATTTGAAAGATAAATTAAATAATCTTATTTCATGTTCATTATAGATTAAATATATAATAAAAAATATCTGATCGTGATCGCGAGCATACGTATGGTTCATATATATACAATTGTTTTTTAGCAAAATATTTGATTACATGTTGAAACAATTTCAAATAAAACTATTTAATCATCATTTTTAAATGATTTGAAATCGGAAATATCATGCGTATTTTTCCCATAAATTTAAAATTGATTGAAAAGATTGAATATGAAATAATGCAAATTACCATGTAATAATTTTTGGAAAGTACCACCAGTTTGGAAAAACGAGCAGCAATAAGACAAGGTCTTCAACAGTTCGATGTGGGTCTTTTCCACCCCAGTTCTTAAACCTATTATCGTAATTTCCAGTCTTAGAAATAATAATTATGAAGCAAATAAATAGTCAAAAATAAAAAATAAAAAAAATAAATGTCATCAGAATCGAGACGAACCAGCCAGTCAATTCTCAGTCCATTTTAGGACTATTCAGTTGTTCGCGTGAATGAATCTGGTACCACCCATTGCACGTGTTGATCTGTCAACATTTGTAAACATTAATTTCCTCAAAAGTTTTTTTAAAAAAAAATAGTTAAATACCATTGGTTGTGGGGCATCACTCTGTTGGCACATAACCCATGGAACTCCAATGTTGAGGGAGTCGGCCATGGCGGCGCACCACTCAATGTAAACTTTTCCGGCGCCTCCATAAGGTTCCATAATATTACCATATTCATTTTCTATCTGTTAAAAAAAAAAAATTTATATATTTAATAACATATCATAATATAAATCAGTATTTGCAATAAAGAAAAGGACTTTCATAAAATAAAAAATAAAAAATCCAAGAACCCTACCTGGGCAATGATAATAGGGCCTCCTTGTGAAGCGAAAAGCTTCTCTTGTTTTATATATCCACAATCAAGATTCGTGAAATTTTTGCATACGATCACGAAAACCGAATCGAGTTTTTGTAGAACGGGCGTACCGATACAGTACAAATTAATTACGTTTGAGAGATTGATAAGCATAAGATCAAATAATGCGTATAATTGTCGAATCATTCAATTAATTATTACGTGTAAACTTTATTGATCCCAGGAATTGATACCGGGTAAATTATACGAACCACATAGGGAACCACATTAAAATTGATAGATTAAAACTTGTAAGTCCAAAATGATATTACAACTAATAAACAAAATTAAAAGAAAAAAAAGTAGGACAGTTTGTTTTTAACTTAATAATGTCAGTATTAAGTATTTGTTTTTATATGTTTAAATCAAACATATTAAATATATTAAGATTTTTTTTTGAGAATTTTACTATTTTTCGAAGAATTAAAATGCCATTTTCTATTTAATGTATTTACATATATCCTTAGAAAAAAATATATTATTTTTACAAAAAAACCAATAAAAATATTTTTATCAAAATAAGGTAAATAAAATAACAAAGAATTAGATTTGGAATATTAGTTTTCAAAGGGTCTGTCAAATCATAAAATAAAAAATATTTATATAATATATGTGATTATTAAGATAAATAATTTATTATAGTTCCTTATAAAAAATAATTATTTTATTTATTTACTTTATATAACTAAAATAAAATAT